>JABUQX010083727.1:17500-37500 GCA_015478945.1 Trachelipus rathkii | reverse complement strand
TATTTTATCAATTAAACTATACTAGCTTTTACACTAATACGTATATACTCACTATAATTTTGTATTGTTCTATATTAATAAATTATTTATATATACTATATATATATATATATATATATATATATATATATATAATATATTATATATTATTAATATTAATATATAATATATTAATATATATAATATAGTATATAATTATATATTATTAAATATTATATATAATTAATATATATATGTATATATATATAATACTATTTTTATATATTATATATCTATATATATATATTAAATATATATATATATATATATATATATATTATATATATATATATATAATAAATATATATATTAATATAATATATATAATATATAATATATAATTAATATATTATATATATATATTATAATATATATTATTATATCATTATAATATATATATATATAATATATATATATATATATATATATATTTATTTAATATATTTTATATATATATAATATATTAATATATAATAATACATATATATATATATATTATTAATATATTATATATATAATATATTATATATAATTATATATATATATATATATATATTATAATATTATATTATTTATATATATATATAAATTATATATATATATATTAATATATATAATATATATATAATATATATATATGTACCTTCTCAAGTAGATGTATTGGCTAACAGATTATCTAAAGCGTGATATAAGATAGTAGGAAAGTGAATGGATTTTTACCATAAAGTTTATTATTTTGGATAGCAAAAATAATTAACGATGTAGGATCACTTGAAGTTTAGTTAGGAACAAAAATATAATATCTAAAATATACTGACTGATATCTATTTCTCCGGAGGTTTTATCTAATAAATAATTAACGTATAGTTGATAAGATAAACAGATAGTTTTTCTACATTATGATGTCTTTGTCCATCATTAATGGTAGCATATAACAAATATAAACCACGTGAAACCTAATAATTGAGATAGGGAGAAACTGCTACATTATATCTGAGTACTCTCATTTATAATATCATCATTTTTTGTTTCTCTATGACTGTCATTTGTCTGAAGGATTATTATTAACTATTACTTTCAGATGTATTTATTAACGATGAGTAAAAGACTAAAATATATTATGCTTTGTAATTATATCATAATGATATCTTATTATAATATTGTATTGGAGTAATGATACAATTGGTTAAGTGATAAATTAGAATAAAATTGTCATGGTATGAGTGAAAGAATTTTATTTTATTCATTCAATAGAACGGTAATTCGGGCATAGAAAGAGTCATTAAGTATTAGACAATACTTACTAAAAATTTATCAAGAGTATAACTGATCTTGTATTAACTTATAGAAAGTATTATAGCCATACTTTTTATCCTCACTGCTGTAATTTTATTTTAGTTATCTTAATGACCAGTTTGGTATTACTAGTAATGTATTAAGTGTGCCTATGCAATAATCTATATTTTATGTAGTAGAACTTAGTATGACTCTTGTTTGTAGAATGTTACGTATATAATTTTAATGATATTAATTAGTAATAGAACGTGAGAGTGATTTGTGTGTTCTAACTCATAAGAATAAGAAACATTAAACTTTTATCCCTTTTTTCGGTGATTTTTGCTATATAGCCGAGAAGTGGACATCATCTGTGAATAGGTTCCATTTCGACAACATTTCATTAAATACGTCAATGGAATATGTTACACTATATATTACTGTAGGTGATATTCTCACATGAGAGGTTATCAGAGTCATAATAGAACAAATAATTTGGCTTCTTATATAAAATAATATGTCATAACGGCTATAGAACTTACTCATGAGAAAAAATCAAGATATATTGACTGTGATATGATATCTGACCATATCTCAGTTGGTGGATAGATAGTAATCATTGGATGATTATTTGATAGAGGTTATATTAATATTGAAACTTTTTTCATTCATAATAATATATAATCTCTGTAGTATTAACTATATTGAGTAGTGTTATGATAAAGAGACCGATTACTTATTTGTGAGTGACGTACAAAACAATGTTAAATTTATCAGCGTGTACAGACAGCTAGAAGATAATACCTTTACTATTAATCTTATCCTGTTAATTTATAACATATATCCTTACCTTTTTAATGATTATTTTCTCGATTTTCATTATGTCCATATATTTGATATTTTATAATTTAGATTTTAAAGTGACAATTATTATTCTTTACTTTATATTCATGATTTGTGAGGGATCCTTTATTATTATTACTTCAATATTTACCTTTCTGACATTTTCTCATTGTTTTTGACTGCTTGATAGTTCAATAACTTCATAATATATCATAGATATATTTTCCCTTCTTGATGATAATATACGATTGCAAAGTGCATAGAGTTTACTATACGTTATGTGTCTTAGGATAATAACAATATATCGAAGTAATTATTTAAAACCACTACTGGAATATGGATACATTTTTGGGGATAATTCTTCAACAGTTGATTTCGAGCGAATATTCTCACAAATACGTAGTATATGTTCTATATAATTATTATAATATATAATATAATAGTGACTAGATTTTACGATGTGACTTACAAATTACTTGTTACTCTATATTGAAGACGGCTATACTAGTCAACTAATTCATATGTAATCATAGTATTTCATACATAAAGTTTTAAAATTTACTAACAAGTTCCATATTAGAAATATGTATTATTATATAAATAGTTATATCACGAGTTTCCGAGTGAATCATAATATTGACTAAATATATTTTTATTTTTTAATATATTTATAGTGAATGCGAAGTCCAATGGAAATTATCAGACAAATTGCGAATATATATATATATATTACTATATTATATATATATATATTATATATAAATTATTAATTATATTATATATATATATATTATATTATATATATATATATATATATATATATTATATATATATTAATATATATTTATATATTATATAATTATATATTATTAAATATATATATATATATATATATAATATTATAATTATTATATATATAAATATAATATATATATATAATATAATATATATATATAATAATATATATATTTAATATAATATATAATATATATATATGATATTAATATATTCATTCACTATTTATACACATTTATTTCATATGCACTCAAATAATAAACAAATTAGTCGATAGATTGACAGTTAATAACATATTTATTAGCTATTTTCTTGTGTATTTACTATAAATTTAAGACTCAGTATAGGGTGTTTATTAAAGTTAACTGCAGTACGCTAAAGTACGTTTATAATAGTGAGTGTATAGTTTGGAAAATATGATAAGCGGAGTATATGTTCCGAGACTATATTTTACCAGTTTTGAGTATGCATAGTAAATAGATTTGATAACTATAGCTTGATTTAAGACTAGTAGGTCAGCGAGTGAAGCATATGAATAATATGCAAGATTAATTAGTGTAGAAAGTATGTGTCGCAAAGTAAACGTCACTTCTCATAATGGTAGTAGATAAGTTATGTTGATTTAGAGTAAATTAGTAGAGCAGTGTTAGCGTTATACTAACGAATGAAATAAAGAGTGATAATGTCTAACAATTCATTTAGATAAGAATAGGAAAAGCCCTGATACTCTACTCATTTAAAGAGGAACAGTTGAGTGAGTGCATCATTTCACAGTATGAGTGAGAATACTCTATACATGGGGCAATAGACCCCTGTATAATATATCAATACTGAGGTGGCGTGAACGAAATTCTGAAAATTATGCATCAATATAACATCACTACAAATCATTATTTTAGAATTCTCACTATCATACGCTTGATTTAAAGAGATAAGTTAATATAGAACTTCCATTTAAGGTCCGATAGAAAAATTAACTCACCAAGAATATTGAGGAGCAGACGAAGGTTTGTGAGTTAATGTTAGTATTATTATCATAAAAGAAGAATGATCTATATATAGTGACCGTTAGTTAAAAATTATGTGAGTGGTGATAGATGGAAAGAATATGGAGAACACTGAGTCATTTTATAAGTTAATGTAGATATAACAACTGTTCTCTCATAGCCTTATCAAAGTAAATTCGAGTAAAGATCAGATTCATATAGTTTTTGTGTTGATAAGGATACGTTACCTATCAAAATGAGGGGATAATGAAGGTGAAGTTTCGATATTGGAGTTATGGTATGGTGTGATTAGAAATGACAATAAAGAGAGTCTTTTTTATGATATAGATTAATAAAGATGATTATGGAATAAAACAGAACTACCATTAAGTGCACACGTGTATTTATGTACATTTATATATATTATAAATATATGGATCGAGTACGATGTGATAGTGCGATTTCACATATAAATAACTTATACAATAAGAAAGAGGTACTCTAAGAGGCATAAGCAATTGGTTAAGCAAGATAAGAAAAGATTAGAAGAATTGAGATGTTTTTAAACTTTCACCTTTAGCTGGTAGTAAGTAATTACGTAAAACTATATGAAAGATATAGAAGTAGATTATAGATTGTGCAGAATAATTGAAAGGTTGAGTATTATGTGGTATTTTCCATTTTTTTGTATACTCAAGGAGTACTACTTTCCAGCAAGATAAAATAATAGCTAACATAAGTAAAAGACATGAAGGCGGAATAATTTTAACAAGGCTAAAGTGACAATAGCTTGAAAGTCTCAACAAGTTTATGAGAATACTATATAGTATATGAAGGAATTAACTAATTCAGAACCTACGTAAATGATACTATTCTACTATTGTTTCAAGCTTTAGTGAAAATATGCTAAGAATATATATTTAACAGATACTTATCATTTTTAGCATAATATGTTTGAAGTGGTGGTGGAGAGAAGAAGGAATATCACTGTGGAATTACGTCTATGGGTGGAATTAGATAAGGTTAAGTGTTTTGAGCAAAGATTTTAGACTTAGTGTAGAAAGGTTAAACGGCAGTTATGCAGACGGAAAATATATCTAAAAATAAATGAGTGATAGTTTTGAGGAATGAGCAAAGTAAGATTTTAATATACTTTTTTGAATATGATCAGTATATTACTGTTAAGGGAGTAAGGTAGGCCAGTAAAGATTTATTATGACATTTCTACGTGAGAAAAGAATTTTTTTGGTTGTCATGGAGAAATAAGAGTTCTTTGCACAGAGATTAAATAGATGTTGGTAATATTTTGGGCTATGAATAACATAACGTGAGCAAGGGTCTCTATATGTGGAAGTATGAAGAGGATAACGACGGTGGTTCCTATAATATGGCCATCGCGTCTTATGAGAAAAATAGAGCATAGACAATCATTAAGCATACTGTGTTAGAATCACATAGAAGGTTATCTAATGAAGTTTTGGTTATATGTAAGTATCATGCGAATAAGAGAGATATAGCATAGTACCAATAGCCAGAGAGAGGAGATATATATAACTCGCCTTTGCACCAACATGCACGGACAGTGACGCACTCTTGTTCATCACATCGGTAAATCTGTGTGTCACAGTTCGTTGTCATAATTGTGGAAATCTCATAATAGAAGAGTTTTAATCGTTATACCGTCAGCTACTCTACGACACCCGTTAGAGACTGCTAGATTACGTCAGTCGCAATAACTAAGTAATCTCAACAACGAACAAACAAGTACGCTCGAAGATCACAATCATAAGGACCACGGCACACAACGACATACTCGAAGAGACTAGAAAAAGCAAAAACACAAACGTATCTGAGAGAATCGACTCCAGACAAGAGGAACCAAGCAAAGAGACGCGAAAGCACATATATAAACACAGCAACAAAGGAGAAATACAAAGGAGCTGTGTGTAGATTAGGAAAAGGTCTAGAATGTTGGGTTCATCTGCAAAGGCGATCGGAGCACTCATACCTCAGATCGATAACGTGGTAATTGTGTGCACTAATCGCTAATTTACATATATATGGTATCTCTTAGTATAGTAAATTTAGAGCAGCTATTAGTCATAGTTCATAAACTTTTATCTTGAGAATTAGAGGAAAGCAGTTGGCAAATACGTTGGGTGAGTGATCGATAAATTATGAAATGGTGTTACTCTAAATGTAAAATGTTAATATTGTTTTATTATACAGAGAGAATGATCGCATAAAGCGTTGAGAGAATGTGTCAATTAAATGTATGAAACGTTTGATCAAGTGAGCATTAGGTAAAATATATTTAATAGTAAAATACTGTATGAAAATCAATATCACACTGGTAATATAGAGTTGAATAATGATAAGGATACTAATAGATTAAGATAGAGTTTAGGATAGATAGATAAATAGAAGATAGATAGATAGATAGATTTGAGATTAGATTAGATAGAATAAATAGATAAGATAGATAACATTGCTAGAGATAGTGGAGATAGGAGTAAACGCATATAGTGAAAATGTGTAGCGTAGATAGAAAAGATCGTATTTGCAATTTTGAAGATATGAGAATCTACGCACTCACAGAGATAGCGTAGCTGACGTACATATGATATGTAGTTTTATTTTGATGAGATTAGTAGAAATTAGATATATATAGATTGTAAATGTAGTATATAGATTATGAATTTATATTATTAGTAATTTATAGATTATTGTGAACTCATTAAGCCATAGATAGATCATAATAGATACCGATCACGATTAAGACTAGATTATTTAGATTATAAATGATTATCGATTTGATGATAGGCTACGACAGCAGTATGGACTAGGAATACGAGTTAGTATGTATATTTGAAGATGATCAGATAGCATAAGTATATAATAACAATTTACACTGCAGAATTGTGAATTTGTACAATCACTCAAATTAATCAATTTCAACTATAATAAATCAATCAATAAATAAAAAATTACTCAATAATGAATAATAATATAATACTCAATTAATCCATAATCCATCATATATATATTCAATATCATTCAATAATCAATCAACTAACCATATATAATTACATTTAATAACACCTCATATAAATCAATTCTTAGTATGTGTTGTGTATAGTCATAATATTGAGTCCAATAATAATACTATAATAATAATAAATATTTAATATATAATAATAATAATAATAATAATCAATAATAATAATAATAATCAATAATTAATAAAATAATATAAATAGTAATATATATATATATAATAATAATAATAAATAATTATAATAATAATAATAATAATCTACCTCCTTTCTTTATCTGTTGCCATGACTACATCACCTACTCTCTCTCTCTCTCTAACATTCAATAATCAGTCAATAATAATCCCTGCACAAACCACACAACACAAATCAACATAATAATAATTAAGTATTTACAAAGAGACTGACATGCACTCAGCAATAAATAATTAATATATCACATAGATTTTTCATCAATAATACATCCAGATCTTAATACTTGTGTCACACTCCATGCGAGACTCAGAACTAATTTAATACACTGAAGCAACATCAAGTGATATAGTGAATACTCAGACTATATTACACCACCTAGACATCCGCTCTACACTCTTAGCCATGCACCGCAATGATATATGATGATAATAATTATAATAATATAATATTAATAATAATAATACTCGTTTACGTTATACTTTACGTATTAGAGTGACAATAATTGTGTAATTAATGAGAATGGAGACTAGAGTGGAATGGAGATTCATATAAATAATAATATAATAATAATAATTTTAATCAATCTCATCCTATTACATTATCACACCCATATCATAACTATATGATTAATAACATACATCACACTCATTCATATATATTAGATTATATATAAAATATATAATTATTATTAAATATTGAGGAGAACACTCACAGAGTGATGGACTAGAGAAATTCACTGTCTTTATAATCGCTGCTTCATCAGGTATGGGTTCACATGGTAAGTATTCGAGGACTAACATGACTCAAGTATAGCAAAGCAACACTCACGAGCTCTTATCAAGATACACATATATCTTTATCATAAACCATTCAATATCTATTTAAATATATAATGAATAATAATAGTAAAGTGTATAATAAAATGTTGTGATATATAAAATATGAAATAAATGATTAAATAAAATATTTTCATATCAATATAATTATGAGATCTATTGGGAAAATTTCACTAGTGCTAGAAGTATTATGGTATATATAATAGATGAGAGTTATTTATGGATATTAATAAATAGTGAGAAAGTAAATAGAGTTATATAAATATAATCTAATATTCAGTTCAACGTTAATTTACTTTCTCCAGTGAGATTAAATTAATCTAATAAATAACTAGTGATTAAAGTAATTACAATAACAATCACACCAATGATGAGAGCATTAATGTAAAAGAAATGATATAGTTTTCTATGACAAAATTTATAATAAACACTACTCTTATACTATTATATATAAAATAATAATTATAATATAAATAATAATAATTAATTAAATTATAAATATTAAATAATATATAATAATTATATATAATATTATATTAAATTATATTAATTAAGGATATTTAAGAATTTTTTTAAATTACAAGAAAATAAATAAATTCATTAAATATTTCCAATTGATATAATAATTTCTATAAATTAAAATACATAGTACATATAACTAAGAAATAATAATAATAATAATAATAATAATAATAATAATAACTAATATAATAATAAATAAATTGATGTTACTAAAATTGTTTAAGATTTTAAATTACCAATTAAAAATGGCAATGTAGTTTACTATGAAAATAATAATAATAATAATGATAATTCAAAAATAATAATAATATAATAATAATAATATAATACTTAATTATAATACTAATTATAATAATAATATATATATAATAATATAATTATAAATAATAATTATAATAATATTATAAATATATATTTAATATATATATTACTATAGTTCGTGTGTTAATATAATATATTAATTTATAAATATTAAATAATTAATATAATTATAATTTATAATAATTATATAATATATTATATATAAATATAAATATAATATATATATTAATATTAATTATATATATAATTAAATTTTTTTTTTTAAATGTGCAGTTAATAAAGAAAAATAATGTCAATAATTGTAATAATAATAATTATATATATATTATATAATAGTTATATAATATATATATATATAATATATATTATATATAAATATATATTCAGCAGCTCATTCACTGAAATTTTCACTCTACCATCTTAAACAATATTTAAAATTATTACAATTACATCATTCTATTTTTATATGTATTTTTTTCATTTGGATTGTGTTCAATCAACATAGTAATGAATACGATGTATTATTGTCAGTCAGTTGCGAATTTTTTGAGAGAGAGAGAGAGAGGAGAGAGAGAGGAGGAGAGAGAGCGAGAGAGAGGAGAGAGAGAGAGCGAGAGAGAGATGAGAGAGAATGTTTCCTCTCTGTGCTGATCCATTTTCCTTATGTGCCGGATTCAATGCTTCTGCTCCATCATCACAAAATCCACAGCAAAAACAGTGACAGTCACAAACGCCTTAACAACAACAACAACAACAGCATCAACAACAACAACAACAACAACAACAACAACAACAGCAACAACAACATCATCAGCAACAACAACAAGACAAAACCATTCACAAGCCAATGCGAATCACAAACATTATCTTCTACATCAGAAACCAGTAAAGCCTCGATCCATCTTAAACAATTTTAAATTATTACAATTAATTCATTTCTAATTATATATTTTTTCATTTGGATTGTTAATCACATAGTAATGAATACGATGTATTGTCAATCAGTTGCGAATTTTTTGAGAGAGAGGGAGAGAGAGAGAGAGAGAGAGAGGAGAGAGAGAGAGAGAGAGAGAGAGAGAGAGAGAGAGATGTTCTTCTTCGATCCATTTTCCTTATGGACCGGATTCAATGCTTCTTCTCCATCATCACAAAATCCACAGCAAAAACAGTGAGAGTTACAAAACCATTAACAACAGCAACAACAACAACAACAACAACAACAATAGCAACAACAACAACAACAACAACAACACAAACAACAACACAACAGCAACAACAACATCAACAGCAACACCCAAGTCAAAACATTCAAAGCCAATGCGAATGCACAAACATTATTTCTACATCAGACTAGTAAAGCCTCGATCAGTTGATTATTTTATTTATTACCGAACAAATATATTATATATTATATATATATATATATATATATATATATATATATATATATATATATATATATATATATTATATATATATATATATATATATTATTATATTATATTACGTGTCTTTTATTATATATATTATATATTATATATATATATATATATATATATATATATTATATATATATATATATTATATATATATATATATATATATATATATACTATATATATATATATATTCAGCATGCTCATTCACTGCAAATTCATCTCATCTTAAACAAATTTTAAATTATTAAATTAATATTCTATTTTATATATTTTTTCATTTGGATTGTTAATCACATAGTAATGAATACGATGTGTCAATAACAGTTGCGATTTTTTGGAGAGAGAGAGAGAGAGAGAGAGAGAGAGAGAGAGAAGAGAGAGAGAGATGAGAGAGAGAGGAGAGTAGGAGATAGAGACACATCTCCTAGAGAGAGCACAACGAAAAAGAGAACTTTTCTTCGATACATTTTTCTTTTTTTAGAGGTCGTGGTGATGGGGCTCATCACCGCCATTCATATATCGGCTTGATACAACAACGATAAAAACAGCAGCAACAACAACAACAACATACAACATAAACAACAAGCACACAAACAACAACATTCAACAAGACAAAACATTTACAAGACACTGCGAAATCACAAACATTATCTTACTACATCAGAACCAGTAAAGCTCATTCCATCTAAACAATTTTAAATTATTACAATTAATCAATTCTATTTATATATTTTTTCATTTGGATTGTTAATCACATAGTAATGAATACGATGTATTGTCAGTCAGTTGCGAATTTTTGAGAGAGAGTGGAGAGAGAGAGAGAGAGAGAGCGAGAGAGAGAGAGAGAGAGAGAGAGAGAGAGAGAGAGAGAGAGAGAGAGAGAGAGAGAGAGAGAGAGATGTTCTTTCTTCGTCCATTTTCCCACATTCTTCTCCCATCATCGCAATTACACAAGCAAAAAAACAGTGACAGTGACAAACGCGTGACAGTCACAAAGGCATCAACAACAACAACAGCAACAACAACAACAACAACAACAACAACAACAACAACAAGCCAAAACCATCTACAAGCCAATGCCAATCACAAACATTATCTTCTACATCAGAAACCAGTAAAGCCTCGATCCATCTTAAACAATTTTAATTTATTACAATTAATCATTCTATTTATATATTTCTGCATTTGGATTGTTAATCACATAGTAATGAATACGATGTATTGTCAGTCAGTTGCGAATTTTTTGAGAGAGAGAGAGAGAGAGAGAGAGAGAGAGAGAGAGAGAGAGAAGAGAGAGAGAGAGAGAGAGAGAGAGAGAGGAGAGAGAGAGAGAGAGAGAGAGAGAGAGAGAGAGAGAGAGAGAAGGTGTGGAATGTCATCGATGAAAGTTCTACCCTGAGGCCGTCGGCCTTGAGATATTTTGCTCGAAATGAAGCAGAAAACAAAACAAACAAATACAAGCGTGGTATTATTTACGGTCTCTGTACATGACGTGTTCAACGCTGATAAGCTAGGCTATTGACTATTAAAGAATTAGGTACAAGTCAGTCTTCATCGTTGAATTGTTTATAATTTCCTCTGTGATAAAGTACACATATCGAAAGCTCTTTATTTTCCAGGAATGAGAGTGAAAACCATCATTTAAAAATAGTTTTTTTTTTTTTATTAGTTATGTATTTTATAATTTATTAAATATTTAAATAATTAAATAATTTTATTAATATTATATATAATATATATATAGTATATATATATATATATATATATATATATTATATATTTATATTATATATATTATATATATAAACATTCCATCTCAAACATTGTTAAAATAATATATATATATATATATATAATATTATATAATTATATTAATATTTAAATATTATATTAATATATATTATATATATATATTATATAATATATATAATACTATATATTATATATATATATTATATATAGTATATTATATATATTCACCCGGACATCCTTGTGCACCAGGCGGGAATATAGTAAATTCTCCAGAAACTTCGGTTCTTATAATGGATATTATATAGTTAACCAGCTTCGTTCTTGCACAGCCCTCAAGATCTTTGTCGGCCAAGAGGCGTATCTTAGCTGATAGTTTTATAAGTATAGGAAGAGGGATCTGTATTCTAAATCGTTCTACACTGACTGAATATGTTTTAAGCACGCTATTTATCTCGACTATCTTCTCTATTTGCCCATCCATTACTGAAACACCTCTGATACACCTCAATGATATATCGAAGTACGCAGTTTCACATCCCTCCTTCGCTGCAGCTGAAGCTCGCATTCTATGGCCGTATGCATCATCTGCTGCATATATAACACGTGTTCTTGTAGGATCACGGGGTGTGTAAGGATGTCTATCTGAAAAATCCGATGTGTGACTGACACATGTATACCAAGATTTTAAAATGAACCAGCACTTTTGAATATACGATATAACACCCATAGCTGCCGTCTTTTCAAAATGCGCTATAATACCAAGAGCTGTTAACACTAACAACTTCGCTCACCGATCTGATGCATCAAAGAGAACAGTTAAACCCCCGCAGCCTTTAAACTAGTAAACGGATCAATAACGTGAATTTTCATGAGGTTTACATTTAAATCAATCAGGAATTTCTCCTTCGAAGTATATATATATATATATATATATATATATATATAATATATATATATATATATTATATATATATTTATATATATATATATATATAGGTATATATATATATATATTATTATATATATATATATATATATATATAATAATATATATATATGTATACTATATATATATATATATATATATAATATATATATTTTATATATCATTATATATATTATATCTATATATATATTATATAAGCTATATATATATATATATATATATATATATATATAATTATATATATATTATATAATATATATATATATATATTAAGGAAAAAACACTTACTATACGTTTTTATTTTAAAGCTTTCATCATGTATTCGGAAACTAAATAATCATTGACAAATAAATTTTTAGCATCGAAAATATTTACAAAATCATTTACACAGATATCGTTTAAAAAACACTTAATGAAATAAATACAATAAATGCCGCATAAAGCAGAGAACGATGGTTGGACAGCCCTAACCAAAGTTTTTACATAATTTATATTGTTATATTTTAAAAAGGAAATGATGTAATGATTATCCATAATAAATTTCAAGTTTAAAGAATCAATCAGGTATACATCTCCGTTCTTCTCCTTGTAGATGGAAATCCAGTGTCCCGACGATGTCACATCTCGATGTGAGTGTTGAACAAGAAGTCCGCTTATCTTCTTCACTCAAGAATCGTACTTCGTTAATTACAGCGAACACCCGTAAAAATGCAGAGGTTTCGTTTTTTAAACATGCTTTTATTTTCTTCTTCATTCATCTTTAGTAATTCAAAAGCACATTACGGGCTCTGTCAATTTCAATAAGTTGAGGGTGCTCCAGATAAACGATGACGGTAATGGATGTCTGCAGACTTCCGCTAAATGAAAGATTGAGGCCTAATGTCCCTTTTCTCAGAATGTTTAAATGACTTGCGTTACAAGCTGAAAGATCTGGGCTGAGATCAAACGCATACAAGTTACTATTCGTCGCGTATTCTTCAAGATTCATACCCGTACCACTATCACCGCATGAAACAGTGTTGGCTATTAAATCATGGAAAGGTCGCGAACATAGAGATTGTACCCCATTATACGACATTTCATAATCACGTCCGTATGGCTGTCCATTTACATGTAAACTGACACAGATGAGGCTACACATGCAACTAAAGCTGCTAAAGTCATAAATAACACTTATGAATTCTACGGTCGTTTAAATGGTGATATATTCTCTCAGGAAAGACTTATTATACCATCTGTAGATGCCAGAATCCGTTTGTCCCGTTCAAGTCCGAAATTCGCGCTTAAAATAAAAAGTGATCCTAATGCTACAACTGCATGTCCAGAACCTATCTTCAAACTGCTAGAGGCTTTTCTCTATGTTAGAAAGGTGAAGTTATTTCCCCAAAGGCATTTGGAAATTGAGAAGTCGCTTTTAACAACCACAGCCAAGTACCCAATCAGAAGAGTGGAAACCAAAGTATTTAACTTCACTCACGGATTATCAAGCATCAGTATTCCAAATATTGTTAGCGGAAATCTACCTCAAAAAGTAATAGCTGGAATTGTAGAACACGAGGGATATTCAGGTCATTATAAAAAATCACCATATAAATTCGCCCCTTTCAACCTTAGGGGTGTCAGTTTACATGTAAATGGACAGCCATACGGACGTGATTATGAAATGTCGTATAATGGGGTACAATCTCTATGTTCGCGACCTTTCCATGATTTAATAGCCAACACTGTTTCATGCGGTGATAGTGGTACGGGTATGAATCTTGAAGAATACGCGACGAATAGTAACTTGTATGCGTTTGATCTCAGCCCAGATCTTTCAGCTTGCAACGCAAGTCATTTAAACATTCTGAGGAAGGGGACGTTAGGCCTCAATCTTTCATTTAGCGGAAGTCTGCAGACATCCATTACCGTCATCGTTTATCTGGAGCACCCTCAACTTATTGAAATTGACAGAGCCCGTAATGTGCTTTTGAATTACTAAAGATGAATGAAGAAGAAATAAAAGCTATGTTTAAAAACGAACCTCGATTTTTAGGGGTGTTCGCTATTAACGAAGTAGATTCTGTGAGGTTGAAGAAGGATAGCGGCTTCGTGTTCAACACTTCACATCGAGATGTGACATCGTCGGGACACTGGATTTCCATCTACAAGGAGAAGAACGGGGATGTATACCTGATTGATTCTTTAAACTTGAAATTTATTATGGATGATCATTACATCATTTCCTTTTTAAAATATAACAATATAAATTATGTAAAAACTTTGGTTAGGGCTGTCCAACCATCGTTCTCTGCTTTATGCGGAATTTATTGTATTTATTTCATTAAGTGTTTTTTAAACGATATCTGTGTCAATGATTTTGTAAATATTTTCGATGCTAAAAATTTATTTGTCAATGATTATTTAGTTTCCGAATACATGATGAAAGCTTTAAAATAAAAACGTATTTTACTATCCTTTTTCCTTATATATATATATATATATATATATATATATATATATATATATATATATATATAATACCCATATATATATTATATATAATATATATATATTATTATATAATATAATATATATATATATATATATTATATATATATATTATATATATATATATATATATATATATATATATATATATAATATATAATATTATATATATATATATAGTTATATAATATCTTATTATATATTATATTATCTATATATATATATTATATATATATATATAATATTATATAGTATATATATATATAACTTCGGAGAAATTCCTGATGATAAATGGTAAAGCCTCATGAAAATTCACGTTTTATGACGTTACTAAGTTTTAAAGGTGGGGGGGTTAGACTGTTTCTCTTGATGGCATCAGTATCGGTGAGGAAGTTGTAGTGTTAACAGCTCTTGGTATTATAGCGCATTTTAAAAAGACGGCAGCTATGGGTGTTATATCGTATATTCAAAAGTGCTGGTTCATTTTAAAATCTTGGTATACATGTGTCAGTCACACATCGGATTTTTCAGATAGACATCCTTACACACCCCGTGATCCTGCAAGAACACGTGTTATATATGCAGCAGATGATGCATACGGCCATAGAATGCGAGCTTCAGCTGCAGCGAAGGAGGGATGTGAAACTGCGTACTTCGATATATCATTGAGGTGTATCAGAGGTGTTTCAGTAATGGATGGGCAAATAGAGAAGATAGTCGAGATAAATAGCGTGCTTAAAACATATTCAGTCAGTGTAGAACGATTTAGAATACAGATCCCTCTTCCTATACTTATAAAACTATCAGCTAAGATACGCCTCTTGGCCGACAAAGATCTTGAGGGTTGTGCAAGAACGAAGCTGGTTAACTATATAATATCCATTATAAGAACCGAAGTTTCTGGAGAATTTACTATATTCCCGCCTGGTGCACAAGGGGATGTCTGCGGGTGGAGATGATATATACATATATATATATATATATATATATATATATATATATATATATATATATATATATATATATATATATATATATATATATATATATATATATATATATATATATATATATATATATATTTTTTTCTATCCTGTATTTATAAATCCAATATATATATATATATATATATATATATATATATATATATATATATATATATATATATATATATATATATATATATATATATATATATATATATAACTAATAAAAAAAAAACTATTTTAAATGATGGTTTCACTCTCATACCTGGGTATAAATAATAGCGCTGTTGATATGTGTACTTTATCACAGAGGAAATTATAAACAATTCAACGATGAAGACTGACTTGTATCTAATTCTTTAATAGTCAATAGCCTAGCTTATCAACGTCGAACACGTCATGTACAGAGACCGTAAATAATACCACGCTTGTATTTGTTTGTTTTGTTTTCTGCTTCATTTCGAGCAAAATATCTCAAGGCCGACGGCCTCAGGGTAGAACTTTCATCGATGACATTCCACACCTTCTCTCTCTCTCTCTCTCTCTCTCTCTCTCTCTCTCTCTCTCTCTCTCTCTCTCTCTCTCTCTCTCTCTCTCTCTCCTCTCTCTCAAAAATTCGCAACTGACTGACAATACATCGCATTCATTACTATGTGATTAACATTCCAAAAAAAAAAAAAATATATAAATAGAATGATTAATTGTAATAATTTAAAATTGTTTAAGATGGATCGAGGCTTTACTGGTTTCTGATGTAGAAGATTATGTTTGTGATTGGCATTGGCTTGTAAATGGTTTTGTCTTGTTGTTGTCGTTGTTGATGTTGTTGTTGCTGTTGCTGCTGTTGCTGTTGTTGTTGTTGTTAAGGCGTTTGTGACTGTCACTGTTTTTGCTGTGGATTTTGCGATGATGGAGAAGAAGCATTGAATCCGGTCCATAAGGAAAATGGATCGAAGAAGAAAAAGAACATCTCTCTCTCTCTCTCTCTCTCTCTCTCTCTCTCTCTCTCTCTCTCTCTCTCTCTCTCTCTCTCTCTCTCTCTCTCTCTCTCTCTCTCTCTCTCTCTCTCTCTCAAAAATTCGCAACTGACTGACAATACATCGTATTCATTACTATGTGATTAACATTCCAAATGAAAAAATATATAAATAGAATGATTAATTGTAATAATTTAAAATTGTTTAAGATGGATCGAGGCACATCGTATTCATTACTATGTGATTAGCATTGGCTTGTAAATGGTTTTTGTCTTGTTGTTGTCGTTGTTGATGTTGTTGTTGCTGTTGTTGTTGCTGTTGCTGCTGTTGCTGTTGTTGTTGTTGTTAAGGCGTTTGTGACTGTCACTGTTTTTGCTGTGGATTTTGCGATGATGGAGAAGAAGCATTGAATCCGGTCCACAAGGAAAATGGATCGAAGAAGAAAAAGAACATCTCTCTCTCTCTCTCTCTCTCTCTCTCTCTCTCTCTCTCTCTCAAAAATTCGCAACTGACTGACAATACATCGTATTCATTACTATGTGATTAACATTCCAAATGAAAAAATATATAAATAGAATGATTAATTGTAATAATTTAAAATTGTTTAAGATGGATCGAGGCTTTACTGGTTTCTGATGTAGAAGATTATGTTTGTGATTGGCATTGGCTTGTAAATGGTTTTGTCTTGTTGTTGTCGTTGTTGATGTTGTTGTTGCTGTTGTTGTTGCTGTTGCTGCTGTTGCTGTTGTTGTTGTTGTTAAGGCGTTTGTGACTGTCACTGTTTTTGCTGTGGATTTTGCGATGATGGAGAAGAAGCATTGAATCCGGTCCATAAGGAAAATGGATCGAAAAAGAACATCTCTCTCTCTCTCTCTCTCTCTCTCTCTCTCTCTCTCTCTCTCTCTCTCTCTCAAAAATTCGCAACTGACTGACAATACATCGTATTCATTACTATGTGATTAACAATCCAAATGAAAAATATATAAATAGAATGATTAATTGTAATAATTTAAAATTGTTTAAGATGGATCGAGGCTTTACTGGTTTCTGATGTAGAAGATTATGTTTGTGATTGGCATTGGCTTGTAAATGGTTTTGTCTTGTTGTTGTCGTTGTTGATGTTGTTGTTGCTGTTGTTGTTGCTGTTGCTGCTGTTGCTGTTGTTGTTGTTGTTAAGGCGTTTGTGACTGTCACTGTTTTTGCTGTGGATTTTGCGATGATGGAGAAGAAGCATTGAATCCGGTCCATAAGGAAAATGGATCGAAGAAGAAAAAGAACATCTCTCTCTCTCTCTCTCTCTCTCTCTCTCTCTCTCTCTCTCTCTCTCTCTCTCTCTCTCTCTCTCTCTCTCTCTCTCACAAAAATTCGCAACTGACTGACAATACATCGTATTCATTACTATGTGATTAACAATCCAAATGAAAAAAAAATATATATAAATAGAATGATTAATTGTAATAATTTAAAATTGTTTAAGATGGAGATGAATTTCCAGTGAATGAGCATGTTATATATATATATATATATATATATATATATATATATATATATATATATATATATATATATATATATATATATATATATATATATATATATATATATATATATATATAATATAATAAAAAATGACAAGTAGTAATATATATATATATATATATATATATATATATATAAACATATATATATATATATATATATATAATAATATTTATATATATATATATATATAATATATATATATATATATATATATATATATATATATATATATATATGTATTTAATAATATATTTATTTATTTATATATCTATATACTATATGCATATATATATATAATAATATATATATATATATATATATAATAACACACACAACGTAATGTATGTATATATATATGCAATATATATGTATATTTTGGTTAATATATATATATATATATATATATATATATATATATATATAATAAAGTTTGGTGTCCAGAAAACTATCAACAACAAATAGCCCTGGGCGTAATCTTATCGGTAAGAATATCGGAGAAAACGTAATTAACCGTGAACTGAAAGGGATTAACTTTTAAGCCATTTTAACCGCAAACCTCATTAGACTAATCCACCTTGAAACTCTCAAAGCACGTATGGGAATGAAAATTTTTATTCATTTATTTTATATTTAATACACATTTTGAACTCAAATTTCTATATAAACATAATTTCAGATTAGGACTGGAAGGCCGCTTTAGCACGGCCAGATAAGTCATATACTTACCTGGTGACCACCGTGATGGAGCAGCCGAAAGGACAGGATTCGAGTTCCTATCCTGTCCAATTTTATATATATCACAAGATGGACTAAGAGAGGGGGGAGTAAGGAGGAGTAAAAACCCCATCTCCTCAATGACAATGCGAACGAAAGACGAAACGAGTATACCAAACCGGCGGTGGCGGCAGAGGCAGAGGCGGAGGCGGGAAAGCGGGACACGGTGCGCGAAGGCGGCGGCGGGACCAAGTCGGAGGCGGGGAGAAAAACGGGCGCGCGCGGA
>JABUQX010083727.1:0-5000 GCA_015478945.1 Trachelipus rathkii | reverse complement strand
CGCAAATTTGTGTGAAGTAAATATCCTACATCTTTCGATAAGTTGTTTATCCAAACTGTATGCTATAAGCTTTCAGTTATCAGCAATAGAAGATTTGCAGGAAGAAACAGAAAAGGCTAAAGAACAAATCCAAAATGATGTTAATCAAAGACTAATCCCTTACGTTCAAAACCCAATTTGTCTATTATATCACATACTTGGACCCAGGAGATGGCATTTTTTGGCTGATTTTTTTGATTTTTTAAAAAAAATCAGTTGATTTTTTTGATTTTTTTTATTTTTTTTTTATTTTTTCAGATTTGTGACGTCACGCGATATATAATTTGTAACCTGCAAATTATGATTTCGCGTTTGACGTTACCGAATTTCCGAAAAGATCAAAATATCAAACAAAAATCAAAAAAATCAACAAATTGATTTTTTTCTTAAATTTTGGGTCCAGGTTGGGACCAAAATTTAGGAAAAAAATTATTTTCTATTCTAGACTGGGGACATGATATAGAAAACTTTTTTAAAGAAAATAGAAAAATTCCGGAACCGGACGTTTACTGTAGAATCACCAAAGTAAACTACGAAGCGAGACTAAGACCATTTTCTTCGAAAAACTTTTGAGGCCCATTGATATACGAATATGAATATTTCAAACAAATCTGAATATCAATTTCTGACAAGTTTACTTCTACAAGATCTAGCAATAGATGACTGCGATAGTGATTATCTGTTCGATCTCACTCTCCGTAATATAATGAACTCGAACTTCTACACAAGAATAATATCAAAAGGACAAGAACTATAAGAACAATTGATTTCGACATTTTAACATTTTGGAAGGAAAAAAGGAGGCTTTGTTCCCAATACTTAGTAAAGTAGCTAAAGTTTATTCTTGCGTATCAGCACACATCGGTTAAAATGAAAGACTGTTTCTCAAAGGCGGGCGTTTTAATAGCCGACGAAGAACAAACTTTAATTCGCAAAGTGTTGAAAAAATTATATTTTATAATAGAAATCTAAATTTCTCTTACAAACTGAAATACCTCTATCAGTCGGAAACTCAAGTATATATATATATTATATAATATATATATATAATATATTATAATAATTATATATTATATAATATATATAATATATATATATATAATATATATATATATATATTATATATATTGATATATTATATAGATTGGTAAAATTGCTGTTTAGTATCTAAAATATCTACAGGTATATATATTATAATATAATATTATATATATATTATATATATATATATATAATAATAT
The DNA here is from genome assembly GCA_015478945.1 of Trachelipus rathkii. NCBI lineage: Eukaryota > Metazoa > Arthropoda > Malacostraca > Isopoda > Trachelipodidae > Trachelipus > Trachelipus rathkii. Next base: position 3,720 of record JABUQX010083727.1, on the reverse strand, counting down.
ATATAGTGTTATATATATCATATATATATAATTATATATATATATATATATATATATATATATTATATAATATATATACATATATATATATATAATATAATTTATATATATAATATATATATTATTATATATAATACTATTATATATATATATATTATATATTATATATATATATATATATATATATATATATATATAATATTATTATATATATATACTATATAGGTATATATATATAGAATAAGTTATATGTTGTAGAAGTAAATAAAATAAGTGATAAAAATAATCGGAATTCTTTGTTATTCCTTTGAATTCTTCCAACAGCACTACATTATGTACAGTCAACGTGGCTCTATAGTAAGGAGGTGCGGTCGGTGCGGTGGCGTGGTGCGTACTTTTGGTGCGAGTGCGGTGCGCCAACCATGGTACCGGTGCGTTGCGGTGCGAGAATGCGCCAAGTGTTTAAAAACTTCGTGGTGCGGGTGCGGCTGCTGGTGCTGCTACAGCTGGTGGCGGTGCGGTTGCGGTGTGCCCAAAAATACCGGTTGCTTGCAACCAATGCGAACATTAAGCGGGAAGTAACAACAAGTTTTCCATTTTTTTTATAACATTAATTTTCATTGAAAAAGAGCAATTATATAAATACATAAAAACATAAGTTTATTTTAAATAACTTAATTTATCTATTCAGAGAACATAGGATTCAACATAACTTGGGTACGTTCTATTATCTCTTAAAGATTTCAACAGCCCTCATGAAAGAATGTAAGTGATTAAAGCTTCAGCGCACTAAACCCATTTTTCGGCATTATTTTGATTCAGCAGCACTCATTCTCTTATACAAGAGAGAAGTAAACTCTTCCAAGCTGATAGTTATTAACGCCTCCCTGTATACTGCATTATACGGTAAACCACATGTTTCTTTGTAAATATCATAGATTACACCATGTACTATATGTATTAAGTCCTCAAGTATGTCAACACGATTAAGTGTATTTAATTTCGTTTTTTTTTTAAGCAATGCTGTAAGATATTTTAAGGTGATTCGAACAGTGAAACCAACATGTGCGAATAGAAAGGTTACACACAATCGACTGGGTTTCAGTAGTGGCGTACATCAAGGGTTTTAATACTTGTCACACGACGAGGAACACAATGTCTATCTCATTTAGAACCACTTACGTTTCTCCCAGTTAAGATATTTCACTAAGTATCGAGCTTTCGGATAACAAAACACGATTATCCTCTACCGCATAGCAGCTGCGTATCGATCAATCTTGATGAATCATCAGCAACAAACGAATAAAGGTCTAATTAATTTGGACCCTCTGGCCAGGTGAATAAAGGGCAACGTAACGACGCCATTTGCTTTCGATTAAATATAAATGACACAATCGTGGAATAAACGAAGCTCCTCGTGAGATTATACACAACAGGTTGTAGAGATGCAGAGGAGATGTCATCGTACGCAGAATACAGCGAAAAAATGTCCTACTGACGGAAATCGTATGCGTTAAAACAACCTTAATAGGAATGAGATTCTTTCTTTAAACACATCAGAAAGAAAGTAAAACACAGGGAATACAAGCACGAACGGAACCATTCAGTCAAAAGGGGTATATATCTCGTTAGAACAACAACAACAACAACAACAACAACAACAACAAACAACAAACAAACAATAACATAGTACAAAAATTAGTTCTTTATTTTACACCAACCAAACGAATATATGCTAACGTAACATTGTTTTCACATTAATCAAGCTAACATGCATTACAACAGAACTAAGAATATAATGTACAAAGACAAATCTAACACACCTTAGCGCTGAGAATAAACAACGTAACATTTAGCAAATGTTACCATTCTCGTTAGAATAACACAACAACAACACACACACAACAAGTAACACAGAAGAAAAAATCAGCAACAACAAAACAATAACATAGATATCTGTCTAATAAGTCTCTTTAAATTACCAAACAAAGAATATCAATTGCTAACGGTAACAATTGTTTTCACATTATAAAAGTAACATAGCGATTACCGAACTAAAGAAGATAATGTTTACATAACAAATTAACACACCTTACGCTACGAATAAACAACTAAATTACGCAAAGTTCCATACTTAACAAGAAGGTAAAGTACCTAGCACAGCATACAAAACGTAACCTTTCAGCACTATTTTCAAGCATATCTCTAAGCATATCAATGTCTAATTTTACTTTAACAACTGATTTTCGTGGTAGCAATTTAAGAGTATCATTTTCAGATTCAAAGCATAGCACAAGAAATGAGTTCTTTATCATACATAACCCATCGAATATAATGCTAACATTAACCAACGGTTTTCAGTATTAACTAAAGCTCACATAAGCATCTATGAACTAAGAAACATAAATGTATCACGACACATAACACAACTTAAGCTACGAGATAAAGGGAGTTACACGATTAACAAAGTTTCCACAACTTTAACAACCTGTAAAGTAACTAACATTGCATACAAAACGAAAAACCTATTAATCCTTTTTTGCAGCCATTTCTATTACACAAAACTCTCATTTTAACATTAAAAAAGCATTTTGAATAAAGCACTTATCATAATCTTGGACCAATTACATACAGACACGAAAACTGTAAACAAACAAGGTTTTATCCAAAAATAACACAAAATAGTTCTTTATATTACTAACATCGATAATATGCTTACCACACAAGCATTTAGCATCAATAAGCTAAATATCATAACCCAACTAAGAACTATAATGTACAAAGGCAAACTTAACATACATCGCGTATGAATAATCAGCTAACATCCTGAAATTCCCTACTTATCAAAGGTAAAGTAGTTAACAGGTCATACAATACTCGATATTGTTCCAATTTCTCGATATCAGCAACAGGTAAAGCAGCATCATCTAACAAATCCCTTAACAAGTGAACCAATCTTCAAAGTGACCAAGCTGGAACTATGAATTAACACATCTTCATTCAAGTTCACTCGTTTGGAGTCATAACATCAATTGACCTATGAATAAACGTAACATTTAGCAAAATTCAGGGCACACTAACATACCCAACAAACTCTAACCTAGGCTCACGTTTCATAACACATCCTTCGTCAGTGACACAGTAATATCTTAACAAAATCATCATTCTAGTAACAAATTCAGGTGTTATTTTCACATTGTCATAATAATATTTACATACGTACCTAACTTACGAATAAACAGTTTTCATTTATCAAGAGTATCTAAAGCAACAACTAACTTCAGAGAGAAAACCCATGGGGATGACGCCCCTCATGTAAACTAATGTTTCAGGAAGGTAACATGAAATATATATTTTTTTCTTACCCTATTTTTAGACGCGCGCCCCTTTCAAGAAAATACAAAATTCAAACTGGTAAGATTTGGCAGCAAGCGGCATCATACAGAGACGATTTGACAACACTGTATAGACTCTGTAGCCACTACATTTGGAGATCACCCCAGAGATGCATGAAGACCCATCTCGGGTAGGTGTAAGCGGTTACATAAAGGCACAGCCCTTTGGGCTGTTAGCACCTTATGTTAACCGTTACACCCCCTTCAGGATACCCCGAGATGGGTCTTCGATGCTCTCTTGGGAGTTGATCTCCAAGAGTTGCTTACAGTGCTGTCAAATGTCTGTATATGATGCGCTGGCTGCCATCTACCAATCTCTCTCTTG
>JABUQX010083725.1:42500-51261 GCA_015478945.1 Trachelipus rathkii | reverse complement strand
TATATATATATATTTATATATATATATATATATATATATATATATATATATATATATATATATATATATATATTTTGAAACATTACACATATATATTCACAATACACTGACATAATGTTTAAATGGAATTTAAAAAAATTTGAGTTCTTGATACCATTTCTAAATATTTCAGAAACTGAAGGCCCCATATATCCAGCAGACACCTCTGGAGGAGAAGTTGGGACAAACCTTGGATAGCTGGGGTGCAGTAAATGTTCACCACAACCTATTTCAGTGTGAATACCTGTGGGTTTTAAAACAAAATGTTTTTTTTTGTTTTTTTTTTAAATTACCTCTTTTTATGTATATTAAAGATGTTTTAAATTATACAGTAGTACCAATACCTCTTCTAGGCCTAAATATTGACTATTAATACGGATTTTATATATATATATATATATATATATATATATATATATATATATATATATATATATATAAATTATATATATATATATATATATATATATATATATATATATATATATATATATATATATATATATATATGATCAAAAAAAGGATGGTATAACAGGTGGTTTTGGGGTGTCAGGAGAAAATGAGAATGGTAGGAAGGTGATTGATTTCTGTGAGGGAAGAGGTATGTGTGTAAGTAATACTTTCTTTAAACACAAGAGTATCCATAAGTATACTAGAGTTGGTGTAGGTAGAGATGATATCGAAGTGAAAAGTATGATTGATTTTGTGTTGGTGAAGAAGGAGATGTTGAAGTATGTGTTTGATGTTAAATCAGTGAGGGGTTTAGGAATGGGATTATCGGATCATTATGTTGTTCTATGTAAAATTAAGTTAGTGGGGACTCTTGATGGAGAGTGAGATAATGAAAGGAAGTGGGTAAAATTAAGAGTTAGAAGTTTAGTGAACAAGGTAATAAGATAAGTATGTAAGAACGTGCTCGCAAGTAAATCGCTGAATGTAAATGTTGAAACTAAATAACCTGGAAGCAAATGAAGGAAGAAATTGTTACAGTGCAAAAGAAGTATGTGGGTGTGCTAAAGTAGGAAGTAAGAATGTTAACAGTGGTGGAATGAAGAGGTGATGCAAGCTGTTAAAAGTAAAAAAGAAGCGTGGTTGAATTTACTAAAAGCAAATGATGAAGTTTCAAAAGAAAGATGCTTGGAATTATATAAGGAGGAAAAAAGGAATGCTAAAAGATGCACACGTAAGAGAAAAGAAGAGGTAAATGAACAGTTTGGAAGGAGGATGAATGGGACATACAAGGGAATAGGAAGCTCTTCTGGAAGGAAGCGCAAAAGGTTAAGAATTAGAATAAGGGGAACCTGCTTAGAATAATGAATAGGGATGGTGTTTTTGTAACTGATGAAATGAATGTGAGTGGAGTGTGGAAAGAACACTTTGAAAATCTGTATAATATTGGCAGTAATGATGAGGTGATAATGACTGTGTGTGGGTTTGATGGTACAAGAAGGAATAGGTATTTTGGGGATGAGGTTATATTAGCAAAGAGGAGGAAATGGGTAGAGTGAGAAAGTTGAAGAAAATGGTAAATCTGCAGGTATAGATGAAATTACTGGTGAAATGATCAAGAACGGAGGCAAGATGGTGATTGATTGGATCTTGAAGTTGTGTAATAAAGCGTTTATGGAGGGTATAGTTTCGAGGGATTGGAGGAGAGCAGTAATAGTACCTTTATATAAGGGTAAGGGAGATAAAGGGAACTGTAGAAATTATAGGGTATTTAGTTTATTGAGTGTTGTAGGGAAGATATATGCTGGTGTTTTGGTCGAAAGAGTGAGCCGAGTGACTGAAGGACTGATTGGTGAAGAACAAGGTGCGTTTAGGAGTAGTAGAGGATGTGTGGATCAAATCTTTACATTGAAGCAAATGATAGAGAAAATTAGAGAGAGGAAGAATAAATTGTATTTAGGTTTTGTGGATTTGCAACAGGCGTATGATGGGGTTAATAGGGAAGGTCTATGGCAGGTGTTAGTGATATATAGTGTTGGTGATAGGCTTCTGAATGGAATCAAAATTATGTATGACGATAGTGAGGCGTGTGTAAGAATAAATGGTGTCAAAAGTGATTGGTTTAGTATTAAAAGCGGAGTGAGGCAGGGTTGTGTTATGTCTCCTTGATTATTCAATTTTTATATGGATGGGGTTATAAAAGAATTGAAGGTGGGCGTGACAGTAAATGGTGTTAGAATGATGGAGATGAGTGGAGGGTGCCCTACCTATTATATGCGGATGATTTGGTTTTGTGTGGCGAATCTGAAGAGTTTGAGAGGATTGGTAGAGAGATTTGGCAGGGTGTGTAAAAGGAGGGGTTTGAAAGTAAACGTAGATAAGAGTTAGGTTATGGTTGTGTCTGAGTTTAAATATTTAGGGTATATGTTGGATGAGAAGGGAACGGATGATGCAGAGTTTAGTAGGAAAGTTGTGAATGGCAGGAAGGTGGCTGGTGCAATTAAATCGTTGGTGAATGTAAAGGGACTAAGTCTTTAGTGCGCTAAGGTCTTACATGACGGTATGTTGTTACCTGTGTTATTGTATAGTAGTGAGACTATGGTCTGGAATAAGAAGTATAGATCTAAAGTTCAATGTGTTCAGATGGACAATCTTAGGGGCATGCTAGGTATGAGAAGAATTGATAAAATGAGGAATGAACATATTAGAGAGTTGTGTGGTGTGAAGAAAGGGGTAAACGAGAGAATAAATGAAAGTATGTTGAGATGTTTTGGTCATGTGGAAAGGATGAATGATAGTCGGTTTTTAAGCAGGTGTATAGTGGCGAGTGTGTTGGAAACCGACGGGCTGGGAGATCAAAGAAAAAGTGGATTGAGTCAGTAAACGAATGTCTGAAGGAGAGAAATGTGAGTTTGGCAGAGGCGAGAATAAAGGTGCAAAATAAGAGAGAATGGCGGGGTTTTGTGAGGGGGTATGGTTGTGGCCCACCTGGGTCAAGGGATGAACACTTACACTGACGATTTACCATAGTGAGGGTCCGTCGCAGTCCCGTGAAGTATAGGGTGGATTTTCTGACTGCGACGAGTCCTTACTAATTAATGGAACAAAGGGGGGTAAGGCTGTTTTCTTTCGACTTTTGTTATATTCTTCTACTGCTTTTTTCTGATGCTTGTTACGCACCTTACCACCCAGTCTTGGGGAGAAAAAGGTAGATGAAGAATATATATATATAGCATATATATATAACAATTATATATATATATATATATATATATATATATATATATATATATATATATATATATATATATATATATATATATATATATATATATATATATATATATATATATATATAATAATAATAATAATAATAATAATAATAATAATAATAATAATAATAATAATAATAATAATAATAATAATAATAATAATAATAATAATAATAATAATAATAATAATAATTATCAGATCATGTGAAATGTAATAATTATATGCCCTAGAGCACTAATAAAACTTTATGAAGTACTAAACTCTACTTTATGTATTGTATACCTCTTTTAACATATTGTATTTACTGTATTTTAATGCTAAATACCCTAAAAAGACTTGATATATATGAGAAATAAGTAATTTAAAAAAAAAAAACAAAAAATTTTGGCCTTTGGTCTTTTTTTTAAAAAAAAAACGTGTTTTTTTAAAAAAAAAAAAAAACGGTTTTTTTTTAATCCCAACCCTAAGTATAATACCCCAGTAGCCAGTTCAGCTGCCGTGGAGAGGTTGTTTAGTCAAGGCTCTGACATTCTAAGAGCAAAGAGGACAGCCATGGCATTCAGCAATTTTGAAATATTTAACTTTATGGAAAAGAATATGACCCTGTTCAGAATGCAAGAGGAGAGCGACGAGGAAGAGATTACAGGTAATTGAATAAAATTAAAATCTTTCTCATTTTTTGTAATATATTTGCATCTTTCAATTAAAATTTAAAAATAATTCATCTTTACGTACTTGCGCTTTTTATTTTTTTTTTTTTTTTGCGTACCTAAATTTGTGCTTTTAAAAAAAATTTAACTTCCGGACATGTGCAATTTTGCGATTGCGGACTAATTATTGGAAAAACTGTGCTCTTTTGCACTTGCTTACTAAGTTTTTCCACTTTGCCCTTTTGCGATTGCGCTCTAAGGGTTAATATTTGCGCGCCAACCTCTGATATATATATATATATTATATATATTATTACATATTATATATATATATATATATATATATATTATTACATATATATTATTATTATATTATATATATATATTATTATTATTATATATTATATTATTATATTACATACATATTATTATTATTATTATAGATTATTATATATACATATATATTATTATTATTATTATTATTATTATTATTATTATTATTATTATTATTATTATTATTATTTTACATAAATTTTTACTTATTTGATTGATATATTTTGTTGTTATTATTATATATTATTATTGTTATATTTCATATTATTATATAGCATAGTTATATTATATATACATATATATTACTATATATTATTATTCTTACAAATTATATAAATTTATATATATCACTACATACATACTCTTTTTATACATATCACTTTCGTTTTTTTATATATATATATATATATATATATATATATATATATATATATATATATATATATATATATATATATATATATATATATATATATATATTTATATATATATATATATATATATATATATATATATATATATATATATATATATATATATATATATATATATATATATATATATATAATATAATATATATATATATATATAGAGGTGTATCCAGGGGGGGGGCCATGGCCCCCCGAAATTTATTAGACACTAAAAATTTTTAAGCATCATATCCGTTAATAATATAAAGTGCAGAGGTTAAATTAATTTTATATAATTCGTCGCTGTCAGGAACAAATCTCTTAAGTAATTTAGTTAGAAGTAAACTTGAAACCATCAGAGAAAATGCAACACTAGAATTTCTGCAGATTTTTGAAGAATGTGTAATGGCATCGGAATCGTAAGTCCTTTTGTTAAAACTAAACATGAATCCATAAGAGAAAATGCAACATTAGAATTTCAGCAGATTTTTGAAGAATATGTAAGCGTATCTGAACCTGAGCTGAGTATTGAAAATGCTGTGCCAAAAATTAACAAATTCCAAAAATACAGACCCAGCATTCCTACTATTATCACACATCCATTTTGTTTACCATTTTTGGATGATTTAATATCAGCATTAGGAGAGAGGTTTTTAAATCATAAAGAAATTATATCATACCGAACAGGTGTAATGTGCCGCATGAGAAGATAAAAGATTGTGTAACATTTTACAAGGAAGATCTCGAAAGCAGAATGGGATTTATGGAAGTTGAAATGGCATCACAGTACAGATCGTCCAAAAACAGCAATAGACGGACGAGTTTCTTGTTCGCAGTCACAATTACCATGTATTTACATTTTGTTGCAAATACTGGCAATTTTACCCGTGTCTACTGCTTCAGTAGACATTTTCAACATTAAGACTTTTGAAAACCTACTTGAGAAATACTATTGGAGATGAAAGACTTACTGGACTTGCCCTCCTCTACATACATCGAAATATTGATATAAAAACTGAAGATGTTATCTCGGACTTTGCTCACTCTCATGCCCGGCGATTAAAGTTAACAATTTAGGTAAGATGATTTTAGTAATTTATATAAATTATTTCCCATTTTTTCTTAGAAATTTATATTTGGCCCTTCCACTTTGAATATATATATATATATATATAAACATTTTTGTCTATATATATATATATATAGTATATATATATATATATATATATATATATATATATATATTTATATATTATATATTATATATATTATTATAGTTATTATATATATATAAAAGAAACGATTTTTGTCTGGCCCCCCCCGGATTATCGCCATCAAATTAGCATATATTATTATTATTATTATTATATATATATATATAAATATATATATATTATATATATATAGTATATAGTTATAAAGTATATATATATATATTTTTTTATATAAATATATATATATTATTTTTATATATATATATATATATATATATATATATATATATATATATATATATATATATATATTTATATATATATATATATATATATATATATATATATATATATATATATTATATATATATATATAATATGAAGAGGATGACCAAAGCAGGATAAAGGAGTTATTGGCTAAGTTGCATATTATATATATAAACATATATTATATATATGTTATTATTATTATTATTATTATTATTATTATATACATATATATATATTATATACATACATACATATATACATATTATTATTATATATATATAGATATATTATTATTATACATATTATATTATTATTATGTTATTATTATATATTATTATGTATATTATTGCTATTACATATATTACTTCATATTACTACAAATATTATTATTATTGTTGTTATATAAAGCACTATATTATTGTTGTTACATATATATATATATACATATATTACATATACATACATACATACATACTACATATATAAACATATATATATGTTATTATATTATTATTCGCAAAATACAATTACATACATATATATATATATATTATAGTTATATATTATTATGTATATATATGATATATTATTATTTTATATAAACATATACATGTTATTATTGGCTACATAGATATTATAGTTATATACATATATTATTATTGTTATTATATTATATACATATATATATATTATTATATATTATTACATATATTATTATTATTGTTATTATATTATTATTATTATATTATATTATTATTATTATTATTATTATATATATATATATATATATATATATATATATATATTATATATTATTATATATATATATATATATTATTATTATTATTATTATATATTATATTATTATTACATATATATATTATAAAGCATATTACTTCATATTATTACATATACATATTACTTCCATATATATATATATGTTATATATATATATAGAGTACATATATATATATATATATATATATATATATATATATATATATAATAAAAAGGAGCACCAAAAGTCTGAACATCCCAACCGTAAAACTTTAATCAACGTTTCGGAAACAAGCTGTTCCCATCCTCAGGATTAAAAACTATAATAAAACATATAAGTAACAATAAAATCGAAGCAAAATTACAGTAATAATAATAATAATAATAATAATAATAATAATAATAATAATAATAATAATAATAATAATAATAATAATAATAATAATAATAATAATAATAATAATAATAGTAATAATAATAATAAAAACAAAATAATAATAATAATGTGAAAAGGCAACCTCTACAGCGCAAACTAATGTAAAGGAAAATTTACTAAAATTGACATTATATACATGGAATGCAAATAACAAAATATTGGAATGAATGGTGAACAATAAAATTCAGAATGAAACAAAAAGTAAAAAAAAAATAAAAAAAAAAAATAAAAAAATAAATCATATCTCAAAAACTACAATAGCTACAGCGAAAAGGAATACATTTTTTTAATCCTTGTAAAATTTTAGTTAGGAAAATGTAAAAAAAAAAAATAAATAAATAAATAAATAAAATAAATATTGGCTATTTTTTTTTTATGAGCAGGGGACATAGTATATATATATATTATTTGTAAAGGTATTACACGGCAATGTAGGGGGCTCGAGCCGACGGGGAACACAGGGGAGGACGTTATACCCTTCGTAGGGGAGGGGCGGAGGAAACCCCGCGCACCTAAATACCAAAGAGCGGGGGTTCCGAGACCCTCCCCGGAGGGGAATTAGTCCCCACCCCGTAGCTCCCCGGAAGGCCGAGACCCCGACTCCTGCCATCGGTGCGGTATACCCTTGGGGTATTCTTTAGTTAAAAAAAAAAGCAAAATTTAATAGAAAGTCTATTTATTTTAACGAGTAACCAATAAAAGGTCTCTAAATAGGCTCTCTAATCATATTACTATAATTATTAACAATATTTTTTTTTTATTATTATTTTTTTTACATTTTCCTATGTAAAATTTTACCAGGATTCCAAAAATGTATTCTTTTTCGCTGTATCTATTGTAGTTTTTGAGATATATATTTTTTTTTTTTTTTTTTTTTTTTTTTTCCTAAAATATTACCAGGATTCCAACAATGTATTCCTTTTCCCTGTATCTATTGTAGTTTTTGAGATATGAGTTGTAGTTTTAAACCAATTATCACCAGGAAAGTTTACTAAAATTGACATTATATACACGGGATGCAAATAACAAAATATTGGAATGAATGGTGAACAATAAAATTCAGAATGAAACAAAAACTAAACTCAAAATGAATAAAAATAAAAAAATAATAATAAAAATGGAAAATGATAAATAATAAAAACGATTTCAAAAAATAATAACAAACAGTTATAAATAATTGATGTTTCATTAACCCCAATCACAATCGAAATTTAAAGCTAATATATTCAATCAAGTGTCAGGCTGATAACATATAGTTAAATAAAAATTAAACTTACTTAATCAAGGTTGAATGATAGGTTTGAGACGAACAGAAAATCGAGACTTCATAGTAATTGTAGATTAAATGGACCACTGTCGTTTTGAGACTAGGCTTAAGATTATGTATGAACAAAGATTCCAAAATATGTA
>JABUQX010083725.1:27500-30000 GCA_015478945.1 Trachelipus rathkii | reverse complement strand
AGAATTTTCCCTTCCAAGTCTACTCAGACTGAAGAATATGTTTTTTTTTCTCATATTTTTTCGAAATAATTTTCAAAAACATTTAAAACCAATCCTCTTTTTTTTCAGGTCTTTCATAAATAAAAGTTTGAATTTTTTTACCCATTTTTCTCCAACACTAATACTCCGTGTTTAATGATTATCTCTTTTTCTAAATAACCTCACAAACTTTATCTCCTTTCATTTATTTATTTACTTATCTTTAAATTTATTATTATCTTTATCTCTTTAGTTAGTCAGTTGTTGAGTTAATCACCTAACTAAGTTATTAGTTAGTTATTTCATTTTAATTGTAAAATAAACGCTATGAAATTTTTTTTCCTAATACTTGAACTAAACATATTAGAAGTAAATGCTCTTTTTCTTAATGACACTACCAAATGTTTAATCACTTTTATTTTGTTTCATTGCAAAACGTAAGGAGATGTCATTTAGGGATGGGGTCATCTTCAAAAAAAAAATCAGAGAAAAATTGAAGAACCATAATTGATTAAACAGGGGAGAGAAGCAATGGAAAATATAAAAATAGGTAAATAAACATAGTATGATAGAATAAACAGATAACATAATAAATATATAAAATGGTTGAAAATGTGACAATGACATCTTATCTTTTTATTTATAGGTAATTTTCTTATTAATTAATTGGACTCTTTCAACGTCAAAAATTCGTTATTTCTTCTTTCATTTCTAGATATAAAATTCTCATTTAAATTATTTTGACATTTTAATTCTATTTCTTAAGAGTCAGAATTTATTGTAAAAAGTATTAAAAATTTATATAAAAAAAAAATCTTTCATTGCTTCGTCAGGTCAATAAAATATTTCTATCCCATCAAAATTAAACAGAAGTTTTAAAATCTTTGACCTGACCTTGTATTACTTCATTAGAATTATGGGATTTATTTTATCACTATTGATTATTTATTGGCCATTCGGATCAATGACAAGAAGAATTGCTCCTCCTTCATCCAACTGAAGAATGTGGTTTTTCTTCCTCCCTTTCTTTCAAATTAATTTACAAAAACATTTAAAACCAAAATAGGTTTTTTCATAAATAAAAGTTTGAATTATTGGAAACATTTTTCTTTTATATCAAAGACCTTCTTAATGATTTTTTCTTTTTCTAAAGAATCACACAAACTTTCTCCTTTATTTATTTATTTATTTATTTATTTATTTATTTATTTATTTATTTATTTATTTATTTATTTATTTATTTATTTGTTATTCTCTTTTTCAATATAATTAGTTGTTATTGAATTATATATTTAAATAATTAACTAGTTAATTAACTAGTTATTTTATTAAATTTTGAAAATAACTACTTTTTTCTTTGAAAGTTAGAATAAACACCCGAGAAACAAATGTTCCTTTTCTTTTTTTTATATTTTTTTCTTTTTTTTACTGTCACTACTAAAATACCACCGACTCTAAGAACAGAGTGACTAAAGCGATTTCAAATCTTAATAAAGCGTTTAATTTCAACAATTTGTTTTGTCTGCTTATTTTGCATATATAAAACTTATAGATACAGTTACTAATTTTATTATTATTATTATTATTATTATTATTATTATTGTTATTATTATTATTATTATTATTATTATATTATTGAATTATTATATTATTATTATTATTATTATGTATTATTTATTATTATTATTATTATTATTATTATTATTATTATTATTATTATTATTATTATTATTATTATTATTATTATTATTATTATTATTATTATTATTATTATTAATTGCAATTTTAATCCATGAAATGACCATTATATTATCTTATTATTATCGTGTTAATTATTATTATGAATATATTGTGTTGTTATTATTATATATTATATTTTATTATTATTTTATTATATATATATTATTTATTATTATTGATTATTATTATTATTGATTATTTATATTATTATTATTAATTATTATTTATTATGTATTATTATTAATTTTTATTACTATATTATTATCATATTATTATAAATTATTATTAATATTTTATTATTATTATTATTTTTTATTTATATATATTATTATTCTATTATTATTATTTATTATTATTATTATTATTATATATTATTATATTATTATTATTTTATTATTATTATTATTATTATTACTATATTATTTATTATTATTATTATTCTTATTATTATCTTATTATTATTACTATTATTATCATTATTATTACATTATTATTATTATTATTATATTAATTATATTAATTATATTTTTATTATGTATAGTATTATATTATTATATTATAATTATTATTATTATTATATATATTATTGATTATTATTATTCATTATTCATATTATGAATTATAATTATTATTATTATTATTATTTATTATTAATATATATTATTATTATTATTATTATTATTATTAATTATTATTATTATTATTATATTATTATTATTATTAGTATATTATTATTTTATTA
>JABUQX010083725.1:17500-25000 GCA_015478945.1 Trachelipus rathkii | reverse complement strand
TTTACTACATTTAATGTATTTAAGAATTAATCCTTTCTTTCAGGTTGTGTGCCTTCTTCTTGGAATGCAAGGAGGCTACACAAAATATCCTTGCTCCATGTGTCATGGGATAGCCGTGCTGATAGTCTTCAATATAAGCAAAAAATGGCCAGCTCGAGAGACAATTCAAATTGGATGCCAAACGGTGTAGCTTGAACTCTAGTCCCTCCAAAATGTTTACGGCCTCCTCATCATATATAACTTGCCTGATAAGAACTTTGTCAAGCACTGATTAAAGGAAGGCCAAGCTTTAAGTATCTACTTGCAAAAATTCCACACATCAGTGATGCAAAGGCTCCATGCAGGCATATTTGACGGTCCCAAAATTAGAACTCTGTTAAGGACCAAGCATTTTACATCAATATGGAGCCAGTGACAAGATGCATGCGATCGTTTAAGGTAAGAGTAATTGCGGTTTCTGGAAATAAATAAGAAGGCTCAGTATATATCTCGCATGTAAATGAGCTTATGAAAAGCTTCGAAAAATGGGAGCTCGCATGTGATAAAAATGCCTTTTCTCCATTCACATCTTGTTATTTTCCCGCAAACTGTGGGGATTACAGCGAGAACAAGGTGAAAGATTATCACCAAGACATAAGAGATGGAGCAAGATATCAAGGGGGCTGGGGACATCAACATGTTAGCGACTATTGCTGGTGTCCTTAAAACGCGACGACCAACATCGCTTCACAAGGTCAAATCATCAAGGACTTCGTTCTGGAAATATTTTTCTTGCACGTCTTGGGTAAGCTCATAAGTAGTCTGTAAGTTTAAAAATAATTAAAGGAAAGTCGAATTGAGTCTGTATTTATTTTTTTCCTAGTTTAACAAGAAATTGTAATTTATTAAATAACTTTTGATATAAATAACGAATTTTTCTTAAAATTAACCAATTTCTAAAAGAAGTAGTGCGCTGTATCTCAAAAATCAGACCTGATTGAGCAAACAATGACATGTCATATTTTCAATTTTAGGAAAGGACTTTGTTAGGAATTCACTTCGAAAACCCAGGAACTAGAATTTTTTTTTCCATCGGCCTGTGTAATAATTAATACTATAATAATTCTTGATATATTATTATATTATTATTATTATATATTATTTTAGTTATTATTATTATTATTATTATTAATACTATTTTTTTATTATTCATAATTATATTAATATTATGAAGAGACAGGGAATTATTATTATTTAATTTGTTTTTATTATTATTAATCATTATTATATTATTATTATTATTATTATTATATATATTATTATATTATTTTTATTATTATTATTATTATTATTATTATTATGATATTATTATCTATTATTATTATTATATTATTATATTATTATTATTATTATTATAATTTTAATATATTATTATATTATCATTATTACTATTATTATTATTATTATTATCATTATTACTATTATCAATAATAATAATAAAATATAATATATAATAATAATATAATATACTATATCAGAATAATTAAAAAAAATAAAAAAAAATAAAAAATATTTCAAAATGAAATGTAATACTAAATAATAATTGATATTTCTCATTTATGATATAATAATAATAAATATAATAAATAATAATAAATAATAATAATTAATAATAATAATAATATGAAATGAATAATAATAATAATAAATAATTAATATAATATAATAATTAATAACAATAATAATAATAATATATAATCATAATAATAATAATACAAAATAATAATAATAATAATAATAATAATAAACAATAATAATAATAATAATAATAATAATAATAATAATAATAATAATAATAATAATAATAATAATAATAATAATAATAATAATAATAATAATAATAATAATAATAAATAATAATAATAATAATAATAATAATAATAATAATAATAATAATATTAATAATTCTTTTTTCTTCTTCTTCTTCTTCTTCTTCTTCTTCTTCTTCTTCTTCTTCTTCTTTTTCGTTTTCTTTTTTTTTTCTTTCTTTTTGTCTTTATCATTTTCTTTTTCTTTTTCTTTTTCTTTTTCTTTTTCTTTTATTGCCAGAAATTTCGAATATAAATCTAGAAATATAATAATACCTCTCTATAAAACGTTAGTTAGACCTCATCTTTAATTCGCAATAATTGAGAAGTGGAATAGTCTTTCATATGAAACAGTGAACAGCGACAGCATAGATTCATTCAAGAAAAGACTAGATATACACCTTATGGAAATTGGTCTTTGAATTTCAATGCAAGTCGAATTTTACTTTATTAAACGCTAGAATTATAGGATTAACAGTGAAATGGATATGGTAAAATCAAACCAGAACTATTAAAATATTTTGGTAAATGTTAAAAATACATTAAAAGGAATTCGGAGGCCGAACTTATAATAACTTTGATGTTCACAGCTTTGAACATATCCGTTCTAAGACGGTGATCTCATCGATTAAACAATCGCCTTAACTTGTAATAGATAGTTTTGATGTTCACCGTTTAGAAAGTATCCGTTCTAAGATGTTGATATTTTCAATCACACTAAGTAGGAGAAATAATCCAAAAACAAAATTTCAGACGCTTGGAGCACTATGATGTTTGATGCTTAGAAACAGATCTGTTCTAAGTGAGCAAACTCATATGTCATATTGGCAGTGGACACATCCAACACAATAAATAAACAAGAAAACTTAACGGACTATGACGTTTGCTGCTTAGAAACAGATCTGCTCTATGTGAGCAGAATCAAATATTACAGTGAAAATAGGCAAAATAATATAGCTATTACAAAAATACATAACAGATTTGGTTTAAGACAGTGAACACATCCAACACATTATATAAGCAAAAATACTTGACAGATTAGCCTTGAGGGAACTGTAAAGTCTTTGCTAGTCGGTGTTTTGTAGCTCTGTATTTATTATTATTATTATTATTATTATTTATTATTATTATTTTATTATTATTATGTGTTATTATTATTTTATTATATTATTATTCTATTATTATTTTATTATTATTATATTATTTTATTATGTTATTTTTATTTTATTATTATTAATATTATTTTTTATTATTATTATATTATTATTATTATATATTATTATTATTATTATTATTATTATCTATTATTATATTATTATTATTATATTAATTTCAATTTATTAGTATTATTATTATGATTATTATTATTATATTTATTATTATTATTATTATATTATTATTATTATTATTATTATTATTATTATTATTATTATTATTATTATTATTATTATTATTATATTCATTATTTATTATATTATTGATTATTATTATTTTATTTTTATTATATCATTATCATTATTATTATATTATTATTTTATTATTATTATTATTATTATTATTATTATTATTATTATTATTATTATTATTATTATTATTATTATTATTATTATTATTATTATTATTATTATTATTATTATTATTATTATTATTAGAAGTGACATGTAGTATAAGTCGTTTTTACTAACTTCCATCAGCATTGCATAGCATGTGTGCATGACATTTATGACGAAAGTGATCTATATCATTTATTATAGAAAAATACAGTAAAGAAAAAGAGCAAAGAGAAAATTTCAAGCACAGAACTGACAATTCTCGCTTATTATCTATTTTGGTAGGCATAAATGGGTAAGAAAAGAGATAAAAGATATAAACACAACTAAAAATAATACTATATTAAATATATCTTCTCTTGGTATTAACATTCTTTCCTCAAAGGTGAAGGATCTGCTGTCATGTTGTATTCCTGTCTCCACTTGGTTGGTTCTGTCATAGATATCATTGGGGTCCACCTCGACGTGCTGTACATTCTCGTTAAGTTGGTCGAAGCACAGCTACTTTGGCCTATCAAGTAGGTCTTTTTCACGGGGGGTTAGCTGCAGCGTATTTCCCGCAATAGAATTGTTGCAACCTCTTGTCACATGTCCAAATTATTCAAGTCTGGTTTCTCTCATCTTCTCAACACCCATACATTTCTTGATATCTTTGTTCATGACGCGGTCCCATCTTGCCAGGTCAAACTCTATCATAGCATTTTTATCTCCATCACATGGAAGGCCTGATTTTGGCTCAATGTTGCCGGCCATCACTCTGTCTCATACATTGTGAATTTTCGCATCAAGCTAAGGAACATTCGGCGGTCACGCATGAACCCGGTGATCTAACGACGCATCGTTCATCATGGACTCATTGACCCGAGCTCGGGCATCCAGGAGAATGTCACCATTACTTCTGATAATGGAATTGAGGTACTTGAACTTGGTAACTTTGTTCAGACTTTTGCCGACGATACTGATAGTTCTATCACTCTGAGGCCTCCTTTTTATGTACTCCTCCTTTATTATGTTCAGTCGTAAGCAAAATTCAACCAAGCAATTCTGATGCTGTTGTGGTTGTTGCTTTAGTCTTTGGCACCCTTGGTTCGCCAGGAAAACATCGTCAGTGCATATGAGCGACCAGAGATGGGATGTCTGGACATTGGTCGCCACCTCGTCCATGCAGAAGATTGGCATAAGAGATGGGAGAGCCAAACTCCGGTGCAATCCCACAGTAATAGCAAAAGGCGGCGAAGTTCCATTTGGGCATCACCTCATGCTGATGACAGTGTGGTTAAGCAGCTGTACCCACACGACGTAGACCTCAGGGACACCATGTGATCTAGCGATATTCCAAATGACCTCATGTGAAACTCTATCGAACGCTTTCTCCAGATCTAAAAATGTCATGTGTATGGATTTTTTCTTCTTTCAATATCTCTCCTGTTAGCAGACGGGCATGGCGTGTTTTTTTCCACAACTTTTGATAAAACAGCACTGGTTTGGCGAGATCGTAAGTATTTTACGTAACCAAGAATCCAGCACACTCTCGAAGATTTTCATGGCGTGGCATAAAAGTGGAATTTGGTCGATAATTATTAACTATATTAAATATGTAATTTTCCACTTCATAAACCCACGGATCACCCCAGTCATGCACTAGATGCAGAAGAGTTAGTAGAAGAACATTACCTAAGTCGAGAAGAAAGCCCCAATAACCTCCCTCCATACCCTTAAGCAAGGTTGCAATTTTTTTTATTTTTTTTTAAGAAAAAATCAATTTTTGATTTTTTTTAATTTATTTTGATATTTTCAGATTCGTAACGTCACGCGAAATATAATTTGTAAACAAACTTTTTTAAGTTGGAATAGTATTATTTTTAACCCTAGGCCCTAGCTCTGGGTTCAAATGAAATAGAAACAATAAAGAGTGTTACGGACTTACGGGTTACAATGCCAATAGTTTGTTGAAAATTGAAAAAAAAAATATTTCCAAAACATCATAATATATATAGTTTTATTTTATTTTTTTATTTCTATTGAAGTTAAATCACTTAAATTTAAAAAAATAAAATAAAAAATATAAAAATAAAAATCAAAAAAATCATGACATTTTTATTAAAAAAATCAAGTAAAAAAGATTAGTTGATTTTTTTCATTTGATTTTTTTTGTTCCATCACTGCCATTAAGTGCAAGACAGTCAGCCAAATTCCACCCTAGAGCTTCACACATCGCGACAAACTCCACACTATTCATCCCCTTGGTCAGGGGGGGCAACCATGCATCCTTGAAAAGAACGACATTTACTCTTATTATGTACTATTCTTCTCGCTTCTGCTAAATTCAGATTCCTTTCTTAAAGACACACTTTTACCGACTCAATTCACTTTTTCTTATATCTCTCAGCCAGTCTCTTCAAATACACTTACCAATATATAACCTCTTAACCAATCGGCTACCATCCATCCTTTTCAAATGACCAAAACACTTTAATACATTCTCATTTATTCTCTTCTTTACTTCTTTCGTTACAACAAACAGCTCTGTAATATGTTCATTCTTCATTTTATCAATTCTTCTCGCACCTAACACACCACGAAGATTATCCACCTTCGCAGACTGCACCTCTTATTCCATACTATAGTTTTCCAACTATACGAGTATATTAACACCGGTAACAACATAACCACATATCGCACAGACTTAATCACTTGGCGTTCACCAAAGATTTAATAACATTAACCACCTGCTAACCACTCACAAATTTCATACTACACCCAGGATTAATAAATAAATATAGTTTAATAAATATAATAAATACAATATAGTATAATAAATATAATAAATAAATAAGTAAATAAAATGTTTGAAAATAGTGATTGTGATATTTTATCATTATACATATTGCTGTGAAGCAGCATTTTGGTCCCTTACTTATTAAATGCGACTTTTCTCAACGTCCAAAAATCTTTATTCCTTTTTTCTTTAAAATTCTCTTTTAAAATATTTTTACACTTTTATTCCATTCCTTAAGAGTCAGTGTCAAAGACCAATGTTGAAATAAACCTCTTCAATAGTTTTATTTTTACTCTCTCTCTCTCTCTCTCTCTCTCTCTCTCTCTCTCTCTCTCTCTCTCTCTCTCTCTCTCTCATTCAGCTATCATTCCCTTTTTTCCATCTTTGAAATAAAATAAAACATAATTTTAACAATAAAAGAAAATAAATATAAAATATTAAAAAAGAGGATAAATATTTTTGAGCTATCTATCTATCTATCTATCTATCTATCTATCTATCTATCTATCTATCTATCTATCTATCTATCTATCTATCTATCTATCTATCATTCATCTATCTATATCTATCTATCAATCATTCCATTCATCTATATATCTATCTATCTATCTATCTATCTATCTATCTATCTATCTATCTATCTATCTATCTATCTATCTATCTATCTATCTATCTATCTATCTATCTATCTATCTATCTATCTATCTATCTATATATATATATATATATATATATATATATATATATATATATATATATATATATATATATATATATATATATATATATATATATATATATATTTATATATATATATATATATATATATATATATATATATATATATATATATATATATATATATATATATATATATATATATATATATATAATATATATATATATATATATATATATATATATATATATATATATATATATATAAATATAAATATCTATTTCGGGAATTCAAAAGGTACAATATCAACCTGCATATATATATATATATATATATATATATATATATATATATATATATATATATATATATATATATATATATATATATATATATATATATATATATATATAGATAGATATATATATATGGGTGACTAACAGTTTAGATGAGATATTATTATAATTCCATGTCAAATATTTCTTGGTCAAGATTCGTCACTGATATATATATATATATATATATATATATATACATATATATATATATATATATATATATATATATATATATATATATATATATATATATATATATATATATATAATATATATATATATATATATATATATATATATATATATA
>JABUQX010083725.1:0-2500 GCA_015478945.1 Trachelipus rathkii | reverse complement strand
CCATATATATATATATATATATAGTATATATATATATATTATATGATATATATATATATATATAGATATAATATATATAATAATATATATATATATTATATATAGTATATATATACAGTATGATATATATATGTATATATATATATATATATATACTATAATATATATATTATATATAATATAATATATATATATATAATATATAATATAAAATATAACTTTTATAAAAAATCTTTTTATAAATATATCTAAACATTTATATATACAAATAGAAATATAATATATATATATATTAATAATATTTACTATATATATATTATATATATAATATATTGTATAATATATATATATATATTTATATATATATATATATATATACTATATATAATAATTATATAATTATATATTTTTGTATATATTTATATAAATATAAAATAAAAATAAATATAATATATATATATATTATTATATATATATATAATATATTATATATTAATATATAATATAATATAATAATATATATATATATATATGATATTATATATATATACAGGGTGTTCAAAAACCTCTGCGAAAAACTAGGAGGGCTGATTAGAGCAAACGACCAAGAACATTTTATTGTTAAATAACCTATGTTGTATGGACGCTTCGTTTCAAAGTTACGGATGATGTAAGTAACCACGTGATGTTGTTTGACGCGTCGTTACTTCGTAACCGAAGATTTTGGGTATTCTAATTTAGTATGTTGGTCGTGCGTTACATTCTGGTGCTTCTCGAGGGTTGATAACGTTAACAATAAGGATATTTGTTAAAAACAAACGTCACTGTGTTATGACGCGGAGGTTTGTAAAACAACAAATGTGTACTTGTTATGAAATCATTTCTATTGGGTAAATACAGTGAGGTTATTCAAAGTGTCTGCCCCCTAGTACCTGATTACATTCGTTAAATCGCCGTGCCATTGCCTGTCGGACTCTACCGAACATGCCCTCACTGTGTCTGATTTGATCAAACGCAGTGAATATTCGCTGAATCAGTTCCTCTCTTGTGTTGACTGGGTTGATATACACAACACTCTTCACATGCCCCCAAAGAAAATAATCTAGGGGCGTAAGGTCGGGCGATCTTGTAGGCCACGCAACAGGTCCCTTCTCCCTATCCATTTGTAAGTGTAGACTCTGTTCAGATGCGCGCGTACTTGGTGGCTGAAGGTGGAGGATGCGCATCATGTGGAACCCCCAGTGCTCTTGCGAGTCCAAGCGGATTGTCGTCATGAGCTCGGAAGCGTGTTTCTGGAATAGTTGCAGGTCGCAAGGTCCATCTCAAAAAACGGTGTTGAATTACCCACAGGTCCCAGCAGATAATCCCAAGAATTCCACCCAGATGTTTACGGTAAATTTCGCCTGGTGAGCTCTGATGAACATTTCGTCCTCGTCCCATATGTGGCTGTTTCTGCTGTTGAAGTAGCCATCAGTGTGAAGGCACTCCTCATCCGGTAAAACAAACTTGTGCAGAAGAGATTATCGATGCTCCGTTGCTTCAGAAACACCGGGCGAATCCGAACTGGGGTGCAGGTCTTCTGGCACAATCCTTGAACTTCTGTAGTGGTATGCATGGAATTCTTTTCGTCTCGCAAGATCCGAACCAAGACGACTGATTGAACCCTTGCATGGGCAATGGCGCGTGTGCTACCGACCGGGTCGTTGGCGACCTCTCATCAAGCACCTTCTTCTTCAAGCGCAGGAGTCCTCGTATTACCCGGTCTTCCACCAATGCACGGGACGAAGGTCCCATTATCTCGAGGCTCTGATGATAGGCGAGCAAAACACTTGTGGTGGGGTGATTTCGTGTGGAAACCGTTTCCCGTAGCATGTGAAGGTGCGCTCTTCGTCCCTTTTCCGTTCGCCGCACCGTAACACATTACCATGTCGGTTAACTGGGAAGAGTGTAGTGATTCATTCGTAATCGATGCCTACATTTTACTGAATCAACGATGAATTGGAAAGGTAAGGCATTCCAGTGTTTCCGAAGAGTTTAAAGCGTACACACCATGTACGCTAACGCACAAAACACATAAATTGAGTAACCTACATCGTCGGTAACTACATGCGACGCGTCACACAACATAAACTAGTTTACCTTATCATTCGTAACTTTGAAACGAAGCGTCATACCAACATTGGTTATTTAACAATAAATGTTTCTTATCGTTTGCTCTATCAGCCCTCGAGTAGTGTCGCAAGTTGAATCACTCCTAATATAATATAATAATATATAATTACGTACCTCCACTACGGTGAGGTTCCAATAAACTACCCATACTTATAATATTTATATATATACTATATTATATATATTATATAGAATATATATTATATATATATATATATATATGTAATATTATATATATTATATTATATATATATAATAATATATAATAATATATATAATCTATATATATATATATATATATATATATATATAATATATAATATCGTCA
>JABUQX010083724.1:67500-70000 GCA_015478945.1 Trachelipus rathkii | reverse complement strand
CCTAGGCAAAACCACAAGTCCTACATAATTACCTTTTATTTATTCCACACTTTGGTAAATTTATTTCTGACACTTACAGTTATTTACACCTTTCTCGCATACAAATTCATTCTAATTTTCTATCTGCTAGGTACACTGAATTCCCGAAATTT
This sequence comes from Trachelipus rathkii, assembly GCA_015478945.1. Classification (NCBI taxonomy): domain Eukaryota; kingdom Metazoa; phylum Arthropoda; class Malacostraca; order Isopoda; family Trachelipodidae; genus Trachelipus; species Trachelipus rathkii. The sequence goes on along the minus strand of JABUQX010083724.1, from coordinate 69,848 downwards.
CCCAATTTCACTCAGGAACATCAATCCTATCCCCCTAGTATACAACTACATCCAATAAATATTTACTGGGACAAACGATTAGATGCAATTGAATAAAACTTTAGCAACGCATCATTCTTGGCACCCAGAACACCTTACCATTTCGGGAGTATCCTTGATTATTACTGTCTCCGTTCTCGGTATATTCATTTTTACATATTAGATAAAATTTCTCACTGCAACTTAAACACCAAGCACGGATCAACCCAACCACAAGTCTCGCACTTTTCAAAACCACCCCTAAACCTAAATCAACAATTCTTTCTCTTCATCCAGGTACGAGATCTTTCTAGTAATTTCAGAAGTAAATATACAAAGCCCCCACATCTTTTAAAATTCTTTCTACCCACCAAGTTCCGATGGACTCTAGGTCATTAGTGTCATCACAAAATTCATTTTATGTGTATACAGATTATAAATCTCTTTTTTATTATCTGTTTTAAAACGTTACTTAGTCCCCTTCACTCCCTGTGAAATATATATCATTATTCCACCCTCTTTAATTTTCCTTAATTTTTTCATTTCATCTATTTTGATTATTAAAGCAAATATGCAGACAAGACGATTTCAACCGAAAAACTTCTTCAAATGGAAAGTTAGAAGCAGAGTAAAGACAATTTATTCATCCATGTTAAGTCACAATTCAGGGCTTCAATTATACCACTATTTCCCTATTCGCTAAAAGCATATCTTTCTTTTTCCTCAAACAACGCATATCACCCATCTTTGATTAGAGCTCAGAGGACGGCCTTACTCGAAATATATATCTAAGGACTTTTCTTCATTCCTATTGTATACTTGAAGTTATAAGGAGGTTATCATGCATAACAAGTTATTTTAAGTCTTTAAAACAACTGATTGTTCGATTTTAAATTATTTGGTACATAAGGAAAATATAATGTCTAACCAGACCTTAAAGAAAATGTCTGAGTGTAATTTTTTTTCCTATTATTATTTATTATTATTATTATTTTATTATTATTATTATTATTATTATTATTATTATTATTATTATTATTATTATTATTATTATTATTATTATTATTATTATTATTATTATTATTATTATTATTGTAGGGCTGTAAACTTTATTATATTATCTTATATTTTATTATTATCTTTATGATTTAAATGATTGTTTCTTCGGACTTTATTGTTATTATTGTCGATGTAACCGTTTCATTATTTTTATAAATTTTTGTTTGGTCGTAAATACTATTTGATATCTACTTCTCATTTGTAAATGCCATTAAACAATTAATGCACTACTCAGAGCTTTAATTAATAAATATATATATTATATATATATATATATTATATATATATATATATATATATATATATAATAGTTTGTAATATCTATACAGCATAGATTATTCTCATTAATCTTATTTTATTTAGATTTATAAAAATTATAATATTTATTTATAATATATATATATATATATATATTATTATATATATATATATATATATATATATATATATATAAATATATATATATATATATATATATATATATATATATATTATATATATTATATATAATATATTATATATATTGGAAGATTAATCTCTCGGAATAATTTAATATTTAGAGAACAATGAAATAGTATGTATGAAGTTGGGTTTTTTTTTTTTTTTGTTTTTTGGGGGGGTTGGTTTATTATGGTTTAATATGAAGATTAAATGTGTAGCGTGCTTCCAGAATGGTGAAGTAGTGATAATTGCCAAGTTGTGTTGGATATTTGGGATTGCTTTTCAATGGTGTTAGTTCCTAAGTCGTTTGAGGTAAATATTGGATATCTTGTCAGGACCCTCTGCTTGTGAGTTTGAGTTTTTATAGGTGTTAAACCATTTTTCGTGACTATTTTTCTTAAAATTTGTCTTCAGTTTTTAAGTGGTTTAATTGTTAACCTATTTTGCGGATTGTAGGTTTATGGCTTATTTTGGAAGTGTGACATAATGTTGCATTGATTATTAGGTCTGGGGATTTTATTATTTTGTTTACAGATAGGCTTTGTGTGTTGGTGGGGTACGTATGCTGACTTTGTCAATTGTTTTTACTGTTCTGTATAATTTTATTTGTACGGTATTATATAGCTTATTGTTCCGGTGTAAAGTTAACAGTTTTTATTCTTATTTGAGTTTATTAAGTTATTTTATTCTATTGTTGAGGTCGTTGATTTGGTTAATTTGGTCTTGATTTGGTCTTGATTTGGTCTTGATTTGGTCTTTTGAATAGGTCTGTCTGTTTTTCGGAGGGAGTTTCTTTGCTTTATTAAGGTGTCTATTTCTGGAAAAAAAAT
>JABUQX010083724.1:47500-52500 GCA_015478945.1 Trachelipus rathkii | reverse complement strand
CGGTGTACTGAAGATCCATTTTGGAAAGAGGCACTGGATGGCCCAAGGGGCTATAATGGGGAAAAAAAGGGAGTACATTCTCTTTCAATAGGGAAAGTACGCACAAAGTACTTAAAGGCTTAAAGGGACTGATGGGGGGAATTATTAAAAAAAAAAAGGTAGATAGAAACTGTGGTGGAGGGAAAGGATTGAAAGATAATTTGAAAAATGAGGCTAGAAAAAAAAGACAAAGATTTTATATGTGACAAATGCACATGCTAATGCTGGGGCCGGAGGGATGCACTAAATCTCCCAAGTATTGATTCTTGTCACTATGCTATATTCCAAGTTATTCACAAAGAGAATAACACCATAACAAGAATCAATGCACCCCTAGCGAGGATATATATATATATATATATATATATATATATATATATATATATATATATATATATATTTTGTATAGATATGAGACACATTTTTTTTTTGTAAATAAATATAAAATATAGAATATGATATATAGTATATATATATATATAATATATATCATTATATATATATATATATATATTCTGTAGAGTAGATGACAGTCAACGCGAAATTGATATCGTTAAATGACAAACATGCAACCATCATACTCGTTATTTAAATTCATTCATGTTTTTAGAAGTTAGGAAATAAAAGATGGAAGTGTTCCGTAGCTTGGTAGCAAAAAAATTTTTTTAAGAATAAGCAGAGCTGTTAAGTTTAATCACGAAAAGGATGAACCTATGTGGATAGAAGACAATTCGTACGAGCTCTCAAAGGATGAGTTATGCCACTAAAAAGTATAAAAGAGCAACGTTCGTTGTAATGGTATTATTATTATAAGGAGAATAAAGCAGCAGAAAGAGATTGGATGGAGGGAGGACAGTAAGAGCGGAAGTATTGAAATTTTGAAAATCTTTAAGCTCTAATATTTCAAAAAGCGCTGTATGAATGAAAACAACTCAGATGTGCGATGTATATTCCAAACAAAGACGAACGATGCCCATATTCATGATTAGCCACTGGAGATGTCCGAATGTATATTCCAAACAAAGACGAACGATGCGCATATTCAGAATAACCAACTAGAGGGGTGTGAATTCGTTTAGATGTTGGCCATGTGAAAGAAACTATATGATATTTCATAGATAGATCTCGCCAAAAGGAAATACCTTAATTAGCAAGAACGGAAGAAAGTTTTAGTTGCATGTGTTCGAAGAAGGTGTTTTAATTGTGTTGAAAATTATGTCGAGTAGATGGATTAAGAAACTCAATTGAGTCACTAAAAACGACCATGTTTTCTCAACACTGTTATTGTGCAACCTGAAGATAAATCACTGATATGGAAAAAGAGAATTTCAAAAATCAATGATTTCTGCCAGACTCAGCTGAAAGCTTTTGATATGTTTAGCTGAAAGCTATTACAATTGTTAATTAAAATAACATGTAGAACAACGTTTATTCATCTTCAAAGTAAAATACAGTGTATTAGTCTAAACCGAACATTTTCTAAACATTTTGGAATAGGTCAGCCAGATTATCCGTTCAGTGGAACGTTGCCTCAACCCATTAGTTGCTTGACGTTTTCATGCAAAGTTACTTTTTATCATTGCCCCTGGCTTGAACATGAAACGGCTCATATATATAATATGTTGCTCATGAATTTATTTAATTTCTGCAAATAGAAAATATTTTCAGTCTAATTTTAAACTCTTAAAAATGAAAAGCGAAAAAACTTTAAGAGAAATATTTATAATTTTGTTCTAAATATAAAAATCAATCAAAAACATTAAGACAGCAAAATCCCAAGCCACTGTAGTCCCAAAAAGAAAAAAACAGGAATGACTTGAAAATTTTCAACTCAGAATTCGAAACCGTTTAGCAAATATACAATATTATCGTTCAATATGTTAAATAAGATCTCATTAGATCTATGATATTATTAAGGTTATCTGTGATTTTGGTCATGGGGATTTCGGTTTTAGTCCCAAACCGGAAATAGTTATAAGTTTCTTAACTTTCAGTCAATTTGCAACAAATAATAAACAAATTGCAGCTCCTTCTGACTTTCAGGTGTTTTTCAGGTTTATCTCCCCAGACTACAAATGTTCTGAAAATTTCGTGCAGGTTGGATGAACAGGAAAAATATTTCAATTTTCAATTTGAAAACCCAAAAATAGTAGATTTCGAAAATCGACCATTGCTCAGATATGGGGCCAAATATCAAAATTGTTATCAGATAATTTAGATAATAGTCCAATCTTTGTACATTTCAAGTTTGAAATCATTTCGATAAAAATTGTATTAGGAGTTTCGACAAATGTCAAAAACAAGGTTTTCAAAAATGAAAATACCAAAACAATGACTATGGACACAGAAAAACCACTCGAAAACGACGCTTTAGACGTCAGGAAAAGCTGCAGTTTGGGGTTTACTTCGTCAAAAGCGGCTGGAAATTAAGAATTTTATGCCCATTTTTAGATGGGGGAAAAATGGGGCTCAGCTCGGAACAATAATTGAACTCTGCCCTTGAGAAAAAAAACATGTTTTTGACATTTTGACATTTTTCTCCTTCAATTTTTGTCCGAAATAACTTGAAACTTGAACTATACGAAGAATGGCCTATTATCAAAAACGTTTTTGTTCTCTTTTCTTGAATTTTGAAACCAGATCTTATCAACGGACGAATTTCGAACTCAACTAAAAATGGTTTTTGAAAAATGAAAAATTGAGAGAATTTTTTTTTTCTTTCTTTTTTTTCTTTTTTTTGTGGTCATAGGATTCAGAAAATTTTCAGTACTTCTGTAGTTGGGAGAGAGATGCACATTTTTTATTTAGATCATTCTTCAATACAATTCTTTTTAGTTAACACCACCGCTCAAACGGGGATGGACCAAAGTTACCCAAAAAAATTTTGGGAAAATTTAAAAATATATTTTAAGCATATAAAAAATTATCTAAATAAAAAATATGTATCCCCAACAACTATATAAGCCATGAATATTTGATATTGATTGGATTTGATATTTGAGGATTTATGGTGCATGTTTGCTCACTTTGATGATGATGATGATGATGATGATGATGATATGATGATGATGATGATGATGATGATGATGATGATGATGTTGATGATGATATATATATATATATATATATATTATATAATATATATATATTATATATTATAATATATATATACTATATATATATATATATTATAATATTATATATATATAAATATATATATATTAATATATATATATATATAATATTATATATATATATATATATATATATTATAATATAATATATATTATATATAAATATATATAATTATGTTGTTGATATAATTATATATATATATATATATATATATTATATATATATATACTATAATAAATTGTGAAAGGGTGGACAGGTTGAAACAAAAACATAGAGACTCATATGACTTTTATATCTTATTATGTTAATAATAATGTAAAATATTGTGTGTAAAATATATAAAATTTAAAAACATATTACATAATTATATATATATAATATATATATATATATATATATAAAATATATATATTATATATATATATATAATATATATACTATATATATATATAATATATTATATATATATATATATATATATAATATACATATATATATATATATATATATACTATATATATTATTTGCCCAGCATTGCCTCGATTATCGGGAATTTTTATCTTAAAAAACTTTAAAATGTCTACAGCAAAACGGATACATTGCTGGATTCTGGTCCAATGCTGGTCCTGGGAAATGTAAAAAAAAAAAAAGAAAAAAAAAAAAACAAAAAAAAAAAAAAAATCTCAAAAAACTACAATAGCTACACGAAAAGGAATACATTTTGGAATCCTGGTAAAATTTACATAAAAAATGTAAAAATAATAATAATAAAAAATTATCTGTTAATGAAATATAGTAATCGATGATTAGAAGGCTATTTAGAGACGCTTAATTGTTTCTCGATAAAATATAATAGACTTTCTATTAATTTTGCTTTTTTTTTTTTTACTAAAGAATCGCAAGGTATATCCTGCACTTATTCTTTAACAGTTTTTTAATAAAATCACTAATCTGAAAAACTAACAAACTATATATATACGGTATATAAATAATTATATTATATTATATATATTATATAATATAAATATATATATATATAATATATAATATATAAATATATATATATATATATATATATATAATATATATATATAATATATATTACTATAATATATATATATATATATAAATAGTATATATATATATTATTATATAATACTATATATATATATATATTAATATATATATATATAATATATTATATATATATATATATAATATATATAAATATATATATATTATATATATACCGTAATATTGAAAATTTGATGATAAATATTGTAATTAACCTAATCCCCTCATAAACTATAAATTAGAATTTTGATTAATAACTTTATAAGTAATATACACAAATATTACTCTTAATCTTGGATTGGATTCATCCAAAAAGAGACGAGGGTAAGCTTCTATATTTGGGCTCTATAATTTAGCTAGCTTGATATATATGATTTAATATATATTATATATATTATATATATATAATATATTATATACTATATATATATATATAGATATATATAATAATATATATATTATATATATATATATATTATATATATATATATATAATATATATGTTATACAAAATAATGAAATTCAAATATTTAAAATTTACAATTTATTTTTGTATATTTATATAATATACAAATGTATTAATTTATAATTGAATGTATAATAGTATAATATATATATATATATATATATATTATATATTTATGTATATATATATATATATATATATATAATATAATATATATATATATATTATTAGAGGCGTGCATTCAGGGTATGCTAGATAAGTGCCGCTTACCCTAATGCAACTGATG
>JABUQX010083724.1:27500-37500 GCA_015478945.1 Trachelipus rathkii | reverse complement strand
GCTCCCCATCTAAACATGACTTCACACTGAGGAGTGTCCTCACTGTCAACAACCATGAACCTTATCTCTTATCCACGTTAATCTTCAATGCCCCCCTTTTACACACCTCTGCCAAATCTCTCTACCAATCTCTCAAACTCGTTTCAGTTTCGCCACATCAGAACCAAATCATCCGCCATATAAATAGGTAGGCACCCTCCCTCATTCTCCCATCTCTCTTCACCATTCTAGACACCAAATTTTCCTGCCATCCCCACCTCAAACTCTTCTTTCATAAACCCCATCCATATACAAATTGAAATAACCAATGGAGACATCACACAGACGCCTTCTTCACTCCGACTATTAATCTAAGAACGCAATACCATTGACACCGATCTTATTCTTACACACACCTTCATCTATCGTCATACATACTGTTTGATTCCATTGCAGAACCTACCACCAAACACGCATATTCACTAACACCTGCCTAAACCTTCCCTTATTAACTCTAAATCATTACAGCTGTTGCAAATGCCATAAACACTAAATAGCAATTGTATTCTTCTTCTCCCTCATTTTACTCATCATTCTGTTTCCAAAGTGTAAAGATTGATCCACAACATCCTCTACCACCCCTATAACGCAACCTGTTTTCACCAAATTTCAGTCTTCAGTCACTCGGACGGCACCTCTTTCGCAGCAAAATTCCGCATATACCTTGCCTCAACACTCATACACTTATTTCCCGCGTAATAGATTTCTACAGTTCCCCTTTTCTCCCTTACCCTTATATCAGGGACTATTACGCTCTCCTCCAATCCCTTGGAACAATACCCTCTATAAACGCTTTAATTATACACCAACTCCAAATCCAATCAATTCACTCTTATTCTCGCCTGCCGTTCTTGATCATTTCCACCAGTAATTTCATCTATACCTGCAGATTTCCCATTCTTATCTTTTCACTCCTACCGATTAGCCTCCTCTTACTAAGTAACCTATCCCCAAAATACCTATTCCTTCTTGCACCCAGCTCAACCACACACATTCACTACTCACTCTTATTTAGCGTTAAATTGTGCACGATTTCGAAAGTGTTCTTTCACACTCCTCTCCAACACCTACTTCATCTAGTTTACAAAATCACCATCTCCTATCTTCATATTCTAAGCAATCCCGCTATTCTCATTCTAACTCTTTCGCGGCTTCCTTCCAGAACTTCTATTTCCTTTGTTATTCTCCCCATTCATCGTCCTTCCACTGTTCATGGTTAACTCTTGTTTCTCCTACGTATGCATCTTTTAGTGTTCTTTTTTTCCTCCTTATATCTTCCAAGCCTCTTTCTTTTGAGTCTTCATCATTTGCTTTGTACATTCAACCACGCTTCTTCTTACCTTTAACCCGCTTCATCACCTCTTCATCCCACCATTCACTGTTAACATTCTTACTTTCCTACTTAGCACATCCCACAGTCCTTCTTTGCAACCTACTAACAATGCTGCTTCCTCATTTGCCCAGATTGTGTAATAAAACTTGTTTCACCATTCAACGTTTTACGTTAGCCGAGCGCTCTTACATACTTATCCTTATTTATCTTGCTCACTTAACTTCCTCACTCTTTAATTTTACATTATATACCTATATGTTATCCGATGTAATAATATATATAATATATATTTATATATATATATATATATATAATTATATAATATATAGTATATATATATATAATACTATATTATATATAATATATATATATATATATATATCATTATATATATATATATATTATAATATTATATAATATACTATATATAAAATATATATAAACAATACACTATACTATAATATATATATAATATATATATTTTATATATATATAATTATATATGCAACTATCTTACTATATATAAATAAATATATATATATTAAGTATATAAATATAATTATATATAATATAATATATTATATAATATATTATATAATACTATATATTATATATTATAGATAATATATAATAATATATATATATATATATATATATATATATATATATTATATATATAATATAATCATATATATATATATATATTATATATATATAAATATATTATATATATATTATATATATTATATATACTATATATATTATAATATATATTATTATATATATATATATATATATACTTATATATTTACCATTAAGTGAGAGCTCATCGCAGTCAAAGAAAAAATCCGCTCTATTACGTCACAAGACCGCGACGAACCCTCACTGTGGTATCTCGATAATGTTGGGGTTCATTCCCTAGGCCAGGCCCACAATTATACTCCCTCGCTAAACTCCGTCATTAGCTCCTATTATGCGCCTTTCTTCTCTCCTCTGCCAAACTCACATTCCTTTCCTTCAGACATTCCTTTACTGACTCAAGCCACTTTTCCTTTGGTCTCCTAGCCGGTCTATTCCCAGCATTCTCATCACTATGCATTCACCTCACACCACACAATTCTCTAATTCTAATACGTTCATTACTTATTTTATCAATTCTTCTCACACCTAACACACTCCTAAGATTATTCATCTGAACCGATTTCACCTTAGACCTATGTATACCTCTTATATCATACCATAGTTTCATAGTATACATTAACACAGGTAACAGCATACCCTCATGTAAAACCCTGGCGGTGTCAAAAATCCACCAATGATTATATTGCACAAGCCACCTTCCTACCTACACAACTTTACTACTACATTCCTCATCATTCATCCCCTTCTCTTCCAACATATACCTTAAATATTTAAATTCAGATACTTGCTCCAAATGCTAGCCATTCAACATTACTTCTCAACGCTGACTCTCCTCACCCATTACCACCACCTTACTTTTATCTACACTTAATTTCAAACACCTCAATTTTCACACCCTGCCAAACCCCTCTACCAATCCATTCAAACTTTCTTCAGATTCGGAACCCAGAACTAAATCATATGCGTCCAATAAGCAGGGCACCCCACATTCTCTTTCATTCTCCTTCACTTTAAACATTCCGTTACCACCCCTATCTCTAATTCCTTTATCGTCCCATCCATATCCAAATTAAATAACCAAGGAGTCATATCATATCGGTGTCTCGCTCTACTCTCCAGATTAAACCATTAACTTACAACTCCTTTTATTCCTACACACGCTTGACTATCACAATACATACTTTTGATTCCAATCAGAAACCTATCGCCAACACCATATATCACTAACACTGCCACAGAACTTCCTTATTAATCCTGGCATGCGCCTGTTGCAAGTCCATTAACCCAAATACAATTTATTTTCCTTCTCTCTCTTTTTTCTCAATCATTTGTTTCAATGTGAAAATTTTATCTACACATCCTCTACCACTTATAAATGCACCTCAGTCCCTCAGTCACACGACGCACTCCTTCAACCAAATCAAGCACCAGCACATTTCTTACCTAAAACACTTGAAAACTAATTCCCCTATAGTTCCCTATATTCCCCATTCCCTTATATAAAGTTTCTATTACTGCTCTCCTCCAATCCTTCTGAACTATTCCTTCAATAAATGCTTTGTTACACAACTCCAATATCCAGTCAATCATACTCTCCTCTCATCTATACCTCCAGATTTACCATTGCTCATCTTTCCCACTCTTCTTATTAATTCCTCCCTAATAATTAGCTCATCTTCAAAATACTTATTTCTTCTTACTCCGATTAAACCCACGGACATTCACTATCACTCTTCATTACTTCTAATGTTATACAGATTTTTGAAGTGTTCCCTCGACAATCTCGTCACATCCATTTCATTAGTCACGAAAGTACTATCCCTATTCAATATTCTCTGAAAATTCAATTTGCTATCTTTTTTTAACCTTTCATACTTCCAGGATAGCTTCTTATCCCCTTGTTAATCCACAGTCATCATCCTTCCAAACTCCTCATTTGCCTCTTTTTTCCTCCTACTTATGCAACTTTTAGAACTCCTTATTTCTTTCTTATATATTTCTTTCGAGACCTCATCATTGACTATTATCACATACAACCACGTCACTTTTTACTTTTCACAGCTTACATCACCTCTTCATTCCATCACTCACTTTTGATATTCTTAATTCCTACTTTAGAACATCCACATACTTCTCTTGCACAACTAAAGCTTCCTTCTTTTGCTTTCAGAATTGTTCATATTTAACTGATTTATTTTCAAGTGTCCTCACATATTTTTCCTTATAACCTTGTTCACCTAATATCTCAATATTAATTCTTCCCACTTTCTTCCTTATCTCTCTCCTCTCCATCCATACCCCCACTAACTGAATCTTACATAAAACAACATCATGATGATCTGATATTCCGATCCCCAACCCCCTTACTGATTTAATTCTTCACATATTTCAACATCTCGTTCTTCACCAATAAAAAATCAATCATACTTTTCACTTCGATACCATCACTACCTTCCCCGAACTATCGTATACTTATGAATACCCTTGTGCTCGAGGAATGTTTTACTTACACACTTACCATCTCTTTTCAGATCACCTATACAACTATATAAGTCGCTCAACACAATTACTCTAAAGCTCCTACTCACCCCGTCCCAACAACCATCATTCAGATTATCCTCAGAAAGTCCCTCGCACTTCTCATGCAACATGACCGCAGATTGGACGCTTTGTGATGTTTGGTACTACCATACATACCTTGACTCTTTCGAACTTAAATTTAACCATTCGAATTCTAGTATTCACACACGCAAAATCCACCATGACTCTATGCCAAGGTCACTGTATCTAAGAATTGCCACTCCTTCTCTCCCCCCTCATTCCTCTCCACTCCAGCACGCACACACAAACAACACACACATCAATGCACACTTCATCCCACACCACTCGTCTTCTCCGTTTTTTTAAACTTTGTTTCAGTCACAGCAAGCAAATCAAATTTACCCTTTTTAAATACATCCATTACCTCTCCCCTCTTTTCCTAACCATTTATCCCTCTAACATTCCATGTACTCAGACGACTCATACAATTTCGCTTACGGCGATCACGACCAGCTCCGAGGCTTCCAAGGCCTCCAAGGCCTGCATATGCATTCCTAGCAAGAAATAAGTGGGAATGGGTCGCCAATCTAACTACCACTGTCCTTTTAGCCGCCTTCTACGGTGCGCAGAACATAAGCTGTTGGAATTCTTTTTCCTTTTCACACAGGAATATATGAGAAAGGTGTTGTCTGTAATAGTTGTAGTAGTATCAGTGTTTATACCGATATTTTTGTGATCCGGAGAGTCTACCCCCTTGTAAGAAGAGTGTGGATATGAGAGCAAGAGGAGAAAACCATTGACACTGCAGTGTCATGGAGGTATTATACACCCCGGATGCCCAATGGTTAAGATAGATCTAAAACCGCTCGAGAGCGCTTCTTCCCTCCCTCTGTAATCTTAGTCGCCTCTTATGAAACGCAGAACATACGGTATGGGTATTTTTCTACCCCTACATACAGATGCCCGCCATATAATACTATATATATTATATATAATATATAATTTATAATATAGTATAATATATATATATATATATATATAATATATATATATGATGATATATACTATATATATAGTCTTGCTTTATTTTCTGTTTGAGCTCTGAAGTATTGTCAAAATCCAACAGGTCTTTCTCACAAGACCCGGGTAAAGACAGAGTTGCATATTATATAATATAATATATATATATATGTACATTGTGTCTATATATATAGTATATAATATATTATATATAATATAATAATAATATATTATATTATATGATATATAATATATATTATTATAATATATATATATTATTAATATATTATTATAGGTGTCTCAGAAAAAATGTACTAAGACATGCTGTTTTTTGGCCTTTTCAGGTGTACTACTGGTAACAGAGATGGCAGGAAATCACTTAGCTTTGAAGAGAGAAAGTTTTGTCCTTAAAAATGCTATTGGACCACGCGGAAACCGCCACGGAAGTGAAAGACGGTTCACCGTTAAAGGCCGCCCACCACGCACCGGACTATTTTGCCCCGCGACATAAGAGAGAAATTTGAAAGCAAGATGGAGCCGTCTTCAAAGCCAACGTCAACAAGAAACGTTCTAGGATGACCACGGACATCCACCAAACCTCGCAAGGAAGAGCAGGTACAGATCGAACCCTATGGCGATCCCCAGAAATCTCTGACGACACAACGGCTCTGGGTGACACATCTCAAAAGCTTAGGTCCATCGCCTCTTGAAGCGTCTACGCATTGACGAGATGTTGGTGATAGCGACGTGATTTAAATTTCAGGAGATGGAACAGCTACCCACGTTACCATTGAAGATGTACAGAGCTCACCTCGATGCAGCATTTCCAAAACACAATGGATTGACAAAGGGGTAGAAATTGAATACCAGGCTGCGCGTTCCAGTCAACTCAATGGCCGTCTATTTATGGAATGAGCCTCAAGTGCAGAGTTATCGCTCCGAAAACCAAGAACGATTAAACGCATGTGCAATTTGGAAATCAAAAAGAGCAATGTCGCGACATTTCAAAATGAACTCGTTTCGTGGTCGTTTGTGCACTTCATTGGTTCACCTTATCAGCTGTGTCTGGAAAATGGTCATCATTTCGAAGCAATTTGAGACATGATTCTTTATAATTTTTATGTCCTGTAAAGTCAGCCTTTAAAAACTTGTCCACTGAGTGTTCATAAATAAAGTTGTATATCTTTCAATGTTTTAGTTATATTTTTTTTTCGAGCACCCTGACATATATATATAATATATATTATAGGTTATATATAATATATATATATATATATATATTAAAGTATATATATATATATATATATTATATATATATATATATATATTATATATATATATATATATTATTAATTATATATATATATATATATCTATCATATATATATATAATATATATATACTATAATATTATATATATATATATATATATATATATATAATATAATATATATATATATATATATATATATATATATATATAAAGAGGGAAGGGTTAGGAAATACGATTGATATAACTTATTTCTATAAAAAAAAAATGAAAATTACCTTTATTTTATTTGTGCTTCTTTGATTTATTGCTAATTTAATTCTCTTTAAAAACAATAAATTTCCCTTTTTGTTATTTTTTTTTTATTTTTTTTGTGATCTTTTTGGGTTTACATCTTTCCATCCCTTGTATCGTGGTGATTAATTTTTTTTATTGTTTTTTTTTCATTGTTTGGTTTTAAAATGGCATAATTCAAATGCATAATCGCTCTTATTATTTTTGGTCATCCAGAAAATCATTTCCTCTCTCTCTCTCTCTCTCACATCTCTCTCTCAAACTCCTCTGCTCTCTCTCTTCTCTCTCTCTCTCTCTCTCTCATACATACACCCACACAAACACCTCTGCACACACATACATACATAAACACACACACACACACACACACACACACCTATACACACAATAACAACGGTAAACAAAAGGGAGTCATTTCGTGAATAAAGTCATTCATCACAGAGGAGGAAACAGGAGGCGAGTCTCATCTCTATTATTCTTTAAATGTTACAATTGGGGTACTCAACAAAATGAGAAATTGCAATTAAATTACAATGGAAAGCATTTATAATAACAATCTTATTATTTATTAAAAACATAAATCATAAGCATTTTATATTGAAAAACATTTTACTTACTTATTGAAGAAAATACTTAAATTATAATTTCACAATATGCTCAAAAATACTGTTCTGAAGACCAATTAACCAATTAGTCAATATAAATTATTATTATTATTTACTATTATTATTATTATTATTATTATTATTATTTATTATTATTTTTATTATTATTATTATTATTATTTATTATTATATTATTATCTATTATTATTATTATTATTCTAATATATATATATATATATATATATATATTATATAATATATATATATATTATATATAAATAATGATATATATATAATATATATATATATATCTATATATAATATTAATAATATATATATATTATATAATATATATATATATATATATATATGTATAATGTGTTGGTATTTGGTGTTATTAACGGATATATCCCAATTATAATGGATGAATGTTTTTAGGCCTACATTGGTCGTTTTTCATTTTAAAAATCGGTCAAAGACTCGAAAATGCTCCGAATACTTTGGTGGTCGATCGGTCGGTCGTTTGCGGCCTCCCAATTCGAATGCCTAATCGAGGCAGACATATTTTCAAATTAGATTTGCTCGTATAAATGCGGACGTCCCTATTTTGTAGCAGTTTTAATGTCAAAATTCAAAGCTGGTTAAAACCTCGTTCATTCATATAAAAATAAAATACGTTTTCATATTTAAATGTTTGAAATAAAAAAAATTTTTTTTCTTTATTTCTAGTCAATTTTAAAATGGTTTAATACTCATTGCAACAAGAGATAAAATTAAAGAATTTTAGGAGTCCATTTAATGCCAAATGTTTTCCTACAATAATGTTCATGTTGTTTAAAATATATATATATATATATATATATATATATAGTATATATATATATATATATATATATATATATATATATATATATATATATATATATATATATATATATATATATATATATATATATATATATATATAAAGAGAATACATAAGCGTATGCTTTTTCACAAATGAAATTATGTTAATAAGAAGAATTAATTGTAGTAATCATAAAATTATTCAAATCGTAACAATTACCGGTTTAGGCATTCCTCCATTTTTCTTTTTATTTCGAAAGGGATCATATTAAAATAAAAAAAAAGCAATTCTTCACCAAAATAGTGCATACAGGTACCAATTATCCTCTTAATAATTTAATCTAATTGACCCTTTCATAATTTTATGCATAATCTTTTCTATGAAAAAGATTGGAGAAATTCTGAAAGAGTTAAAAGAAAATCTGTTTCAAATGACATTCTCTCTTCGTATGAAGCAATCTTTTAAACTTCTCTTTGAGATTATTTATGGTAATGATAATCTCTTCTTGTAATGTTAAAATAGAAACACTAGACTTTAAATGGTAGTTTTGAATCTCTTCTCTTACTCACCCACTCACTCCTTCTCAAAAATTCTCTTTAATTAAATTATAAAAACCTTAAATTTAAATAATTTATATAATTGAGAGGTAAACAGGAAAACCATTAGGAATATTATATACAGTGAGAAGAATTATTGTTATTAGATGATTTTACAAGGAGATTCTCTCTCTCTCTCTCCTTCCTCTCTCTCTCTCTCTTCCTCTCTCCTCTTCTCATCTCTCTCTCTCTCTCTCTCTCTCTCTCTCTCTCTCTCTCTCTCCCTCTCTCTCTCTTTCTCTCTCTCATCTCTATCTATCTATCTATCTACTATCTAATCTTATCTATCCTATCTAATCTATCTATCTAGCTATCTATCTATCTATTCTATCTATCTATCTATCTATCATCTATCTATTCTATCTATCTATCTATCTATCTACTATCTATCTATCTATCTATCTCTTGTTAACTTTGTTAGGTACTATATTGCTATTTTTATATAGTTTCGACATTCTGGCAAGCATGTGCTGAAGAAATATTACGATAAGTTGGCTAATTATTACTGGGCGTTGCTGCAATAATATATATTATATATATATATAGCTATATATATATATATTATTATATATATATATATATATATATTATAATATATATAAATTATACTAATAATGTATAATATTAATATTATATATATCTATATATAATTTAAAATATATATATAATAATTTATATTTTGTATATATTTATTAAAAAAAATTATATATTATATAAATTTAATATATATATATATATATATAATATAATATATATTATATATTTATGAAATATATATTTTATATAATATATATATAATATATACTATATATA
>JABUQX010083724.1:12500-17500 GCA_015478945.1 Trachelipus rathkii | reverse complement strand
GTACAACGATGTAAAATCCAAGTAGTTAATTTTCGTTTTTCCATCTGTAGGAGGATAATAGTAGACGAAGGGTTCTGTTCTTCCTCCATATAGAGCCTCACCTACATTGAGTTTACCATGGGCCACATCATTCGCGATTCTATTAACATAATGACCTAAACCCTCTTCTTCTTCCTCATTGTTATCATCATCATCATCATTAGAGGTCACGAAACGTACTTTGCATTCTTTTTTCATGGTTTCCCATTCGCATTCCCATACCCTCACCACCTCGAATCCACTATCTTTATATGCTTTCTCCTGCGACATAGTCATCGTGTACATATCTAGAGCTGTTGCTTCATCATGCCGTGTCTTTCCCTTTTCACAACCCTGATGACCATGCCATGCACACCCATGGAATAGATATACTATTCGTTTCTTCTCAACAGGTCCTGTACCAGCGCGCTCAGCAGCATTATCCATAGCTTTCCATTCTTGTTCATTCTTGGTTTTTAGAGTTTCATCTACAACTAGATTTCTAAGTTGTATAAAATCGGTATCTTTGATAGGTCTATATTTTGAAACAGGAACTTCAGCATACCCATCAGGGAATGCTGCTTTATTCATCAATTTAAAGCCTCTTTCTCCACCATTGCGAGCATGAGTAATACTTTGTCCCGTATAATGTTCCATAAACTCTAGCCATTTGATCCCTTCGTAAGAATAATTTTTCTGTTCACCTCGACCTAGATGGGCTATTGTATTCTCTTCTAAAAATGTAGTTTTAAAAATTCTAAAGCATAAAGACGCGATAGTACAACAATCAACTAAGCAATCCATCTTAAACATATCTCGAAACATGTTACGGAAAGCTTCGAAACTTTTCCGCAAGATATCTACATCTTGTACACAGTATTTAATACATTCCTTCTTAATATCATAATCCCTGTTAGTAAACGATGCGTACCATTCAATAAACTCATTTGTTTCAGTATCATTCATTCGGTCTACTTCAAACATATATATAGAGGGAATAGGACCTACATATTCTAGATTAGTGCGAGTAAGAAACTTATAGGGAAAGAACCCCTTTTCCAAATTACCGTCTAAACCCATACATTTTGGTAAGGCTTTTAAAGCACAAGGCATATAATTAAGTGTATCTTTAAACATGATGTTTTTAAATGATGTCAGGGCGATGATATTTGTGCCTCTTTAAATAGGATTACCTTTAACCGCATCGCCTTCTGGTCTCAATAACAATCTATTATACACGAACTGAGTATCAAAGCGCCCACCGTTATGAGCAGCTACAACTATATTAGCATCTTTATGCGTTTCAGCAAAAGAAGCAAGATACGTTATGAATTGATCAACAGGGCATTTCTCATAGATACCTTCCGCATTTAAATTTATTTGGAAAATTTCAGTTCGTTTTGTCATACACTTCTCACATTGTTCATCTCTCAATTCTTTTTCACTACATTTATAACATACAACTGTACTTACAAGTATGTATGGAACCATATCTATTTCTTCGTTATTAGTGTCGGGATTAATCTGGTGGTTGTGTTGGTATGTTTCTATGTCATAGTAAATAGTGTGTGTATTTTTAGGTTCCTCGCCTTCTTTTAGTTCTTTAAGCACAATGGGTTTCATATAACATTCATGCTTACCATCAAGAGGATTATACGATTCATAGCAAACATTACAATGCATTTTTTCACATTCATGCCTACTTCGATTTTGTTTATCGGGTGTTACTAGTGTATTGCATTTTGGACAAATATAGATTTTACTGCACAATTTCTTATGACTTTCAAAACAAGTAGCATTGTAAAAGTTACGGTTACATTTATCACAATACAGTAATTGTTCACCCTCAAGCAATTTACCTGGACAGTCATACTTCAAACATTGTTTACAATTATAATACAAACATTCTTTGTCATGATGATGTATGATATTATCTACAAAGATGTAACATTTAGAACAAAAAATATCTCCTCTGATATTATTACGATTAAGTCCTTGTAATGTTAAGGGTATTACACCTTCAGGT
Organism: Trachelipus rathkii; assembly: GCA_015478945.1. NCBI lineage: Eukaryota > Metazoa > Arthropoda > Malacostraca > Isopoda > Trachelipodidae > Trachelipus > Trachelipus rathkii. The sequence continues at coordinate 15,456 of JABUQX010083724.1, read as the reverse complement.
ACATAGAAATAATGTTCAGCAATTCTATCGAAACCTAAAACGTATAATGGTTTTTCTCGATCTTCTTCAGTAGGTCTATGCACTACACTGAATCCTCTTTCCCCATCATTACTATACACAAAAATCCTACATTTTAAGACTCTCTCTATTACTTCAAATTTATCAGAACTTAATGGCTCAGCATATTTTAATTTGCACTGGTCAGCGATTTTCTCTCCCTCCGTTTTCAAAGCATTAGACTTGATGGTTTTATGTTCTTTACCTGCCTTGTACATTTTGGCCATAGCAATGGCTTTAAATCCACAACCTACAGCATCATCGATTTTGTACTCCTTTTTTTTTATTTATTCTCTGTTGCACTCTTCTAAATAAATGAGTTGTACTCAATCCATCGACTCCCTCGAACTTTGCACCTGTAGGAATAATTATTCCTGACCCTGATGGGTTATGAACAATCTTTACTTCAATAATAAAATCGGAAAATGTATATTGATTCCCTGACTGGAATGCTGTTTCGAGTCTATTGCATAAATGAGATACTATATCCTCATCACTTATTTCTCTGAAAGGTACAACTACAACGAATTGGTTTCGTGCACCATCATTAAATGTGAACGTAAAACGAGCCTCATATTGTCGATAGTTAATCTCATCTCTTAGATGCCTAATGACATCTAACACTACTCTATTAAAGGCGTCACTGAGATCAAGTCCCCTATTAAATACCCTGGACTCATCTACTCTAATCCTGTACTTATGAACATCGAGTATACCGGACTTTTTCCCATACGCAACCCTCTTCATATCGACGAAGTCAGCTGTGAAATCTTCATTCTTCCTTTTTTTCTGTCAAAAAAGAGAACATAAGATAAGTAAATAGCCCACATGAGTGTAAAAGTATATATATATAATAACTATATATTTTCTTATATAAATTCAGTTACATTTAAATATATATATATATATATATATAATAATATAAATATTATATTATATATATATATAATTATAATTATATATATATTATATATATATTATATCAGAGGTGGGCACCCGCTCATTTTGGGGTAGTCCGCTAGCGCACCTCCGCACCTCGAGAAAAGGTAGTCCGCTAGCGCTCCTCCGCACTTATTAAGACCAATCAAACCTCCGCTATCGCAAGTCCGCACGTCCGCACGTCTCCCGCTAATAATGTGCGAATTCACAAAAGATTTTAATATTAAATACTAATATATATATATCCTTAATAAAAAATTTAATTTATAATATTTATATGAAAAATTGAATGAATATTTACAAAATCTCAGGATTTTCCACTTCCTTCTCAATGTCGTCTTTAAAGGACAAGAGATCCATATTACCTTTCAAAAAGATTAGGTGCTCAAAATTAAAAGCAGTTAAGGCTGACCTCTTTGCCCTGAAAATATCCCCACCAATACTAAATATTAGCTCGCTTTACAGCCGCAGAACTAGGGAGAGGTGGTATTATATTCTTAGGAACAATGATTCACAAAATTCCTCTATGCTGAAAGGCGAAAGATGTCCTCTGGTGAAGAGGAGTGCCTGGTGTAGTTCACTTCCAGCAAAGTTCCATTGCTAATTTTAGGTCCTCACCTAAATCATTCTGCTTCCCTTCTGAAATTTTGACCACCCTGTCCACACATAAGAAGGTCTATTTCGTCCAAGACTTTAGTAGAATTCATGAAAGCCTCGACTCTTGCAGAGTCGATGCTAATGCTACGTATCAGCTAGGTAGCTACTAATATATATATATATTATATTATATATATAATATATATTATATATAGTATATATATATATTATATTATTATTATATATATATATAGAATATATAATATATATATGATATATAATATATATTATATATATATATATATATTATATATTATTAATTATATACTATAATATATATTATATATAATATCTATATATATATATATATATATATTTTATATATATATATATATATCGATATATATATATATATATATATTATATATATATATATATATATATACATATTATATATATATGTATCATTTATATATATATAAATTATATATATATATATTATATATATATATCTATATATATATAAAAATATATTATATATATATATATATATACCGTATATATATATATATATTATAATATATATATATATATAAAGGTATATAATATATATATATATTATATAAGATATCACTATTATATATATATAATATATATATATATATATATACTATATATAATTACGTGTTATATATATATATATATATATATATATATATATATATATATATATATATATATATATATTTATTTATATATATTATATATATATATATATATATAATAAATATATATAATATATCATAAAATATATATATATTATATATAATATATATATATATATATATATATTATATATATATATATATTATATATATAGTATATATGTTATAAATATATATATATATATTTCAAAAGGTGTTGTGAATGGGATTTGGCCTATTTCCCTAGAAAGTCCTTTTTACTAAAATAATTAATTTGCATGTGACATGCGATGTAGAAGATTCCAAAAGTTCGCGTCTCAGCTTTTCCAGCTATTTATCGTATATAAAGTCCTATTAAATTTTGCTATCTTTAGCTATAAAGTTCTTTGATAAAATTTGCTCAAAAGTAATGCTCTGCTTCTTATTTTCAGTTATATCTACTTAATGAACGAAGTTAGTGATAAGAAGGAATAAAGAAAGATGATTCACAATTAATAATTATTTACATTCTTTCTTATAATTTTACCTTTTATCACAATTAATGAGATGGCATTCAGCCATGAATATTTGACTACATTTTAACTATTAAAGTAAATTCTAAATAATAATTTTAAATGTAAATTTAAAAAAGCCCTAAAATAAAAACAATAAAGAAATAT
>JABUQX010083724.1:2500-7500 GCA_015478945.1 Trachelipus rathkii | reverse complement strand
TCGTATAATCCTCTTGATGGTAAGCATGAATGTTATATGAAACCTATTGTGCTTAAAGAACTAAAAGAAGGCGAGGAACCTAAAAATACACACACTATTTACTATGACATAGAAACATACCAACACAACCACCAGATTAATCCCGACACAAATAACGAAGAAATAGATATGGTTCCATACATACTTGTTAGTACTGTTGTATGTTATAAATGTAGTGAAAAAGAATTGGGTGATGAACAATGTGAGAAGTGTATGACAAAACGAACTGAAATTTTCCAAATAAATTTAAATGCGGAAGGTATCTATGAGAAATGCCCTGTTGATCAATTCATAACGTATCTTGCTTCTTTTGCTGAAAAGCATAAAGATGCTAATATAGTTGTAGCTGCCCATAACGGTGGGCGCTTTGATACCCAGTTCGTGTATAATAGATTGTTATTGAGACCAGAAGGCGATGCTGTTAAAGGTAATCCTATTAAAAGAGGCACAAATATCATAGCACTAACATCCTTTAAAAACATTATGTTTAAAGATACACTTAATTATATGCCTTCTGCCTTAAAAGCATTACCAAAATGTATGGGTTTAGACGGTAATCTGGAAAAGGGGTTCTTTCCGTATAAGTTTCTTACTCGCCCTAATCTAGATTATGTAGGGCCTATTCCCTCTATAGATATGTTTGAAGTAGACCGAATGAATGATACTGAAACAAATGAGTTTATTGAATGGTACGCATCGTTTACCAACAGGGATTATGATATTAAGAAGGAATGTATTAAATACTGTGTACAAGATGTAGATATCTTGCGGAAAAGTTTCGAAGCTTTCCGTAACATGTTTCGAGATATGTTTAAGATGGATTGCTTAGTTGATTGTTGTACTATCGCGTCTTTATGCTTTAGAATTTTTAAAACTACATTTTTAGAAGAGAATACAATAGCCCATCTAGGTCGAGGTGAACAGAAAAATTATTCTTACGAAGGGATCAAATGGCTAGAGTTTATGGAACATTTTACGGAACAAAGTATTACTCATGCTCGCAATGGTGGAGAAAGAGGCTTTAAATTGATGAATAAAGCCGCATTCCCTGATGGGTATGCTGAAGTTCCTGTTTCAAAATATAGACCTATCAAAGATGCCGATTTTATACAACTTAGAAATCTAGTTGTAGATGAAACTTTAAAAACCAAGAATGAACAAGAATGGAAAGCTATGGATATCTGCTGAGCGCTCTGGTACAGGACTGTTTGAGAAAGAACGAATAGTATTCTTATTTCCATGGGTGGCATGGCATGGTCAGTCCAGGTTGTGGAAAAGGGAAAGACACGGCAATGATGAGCAACCAGCTCTAGAGTTGTACACGATGACTATGTTTCGCAGGAGACAGCATATAAAGATAGTGAATTGAGGTGGTGAGGGTATGGAATGCTGAATGGGAAACCATGAAAAGAATGCAAAGTAGTATTTCGTGACCTCTAATGATGATGATGATGATAACAATGAGGAAGAAGAAGAAGAGGGTTTAGGTCATTATGTTAATAGAATCGCGAATGATGTGGCCCATGGTAAACTCAATGTAGGTGAAGCTCTATATGGAGGAAGAACAGAACCCTTCTTCTACTATTATCCTCCTACAGATGGAAAAACGAAAATTAACTACTTGGATTTTACATCGTTGTACCCTTGGGTTCAGAAAACCCAGGCATTCCCTAGTGGCATACCCACAAAATTAGTCGGGAATCAACTTCCATCTATTGAAGAATTCAGTAGAGAGATTAATAAGGAAAAGTATTTTGGGTTAGCTAATGTCTGGGTTCTTCCACCTAATAAGCTCTATATGCCAGTTCTACCAGGAAGATACGATGAAAGACTCGTGTTCACGTTATGCAGGACCTGTGCCGAAACGAAACAGGAAACATTATGTAAACATACTAAGCGACAACGCGAGTTCCGTGGAGTTTATACCACACCAGAATTAGAATTAGCATTAAAGAAAGGATACAAAATCACCAAACTTAATGAGATATGGACATTTACACCTAAGATAGGATTGTTCACTGACTATATAAAAGAATTCCTGAAGATAAAGACTGAGGCATCAGGTTTACCAGCAGGAATACCGGGGTTCGATAGTCCCATGTTCAATCAATTCATAGAGGACTTTGAAAGAATCGAAGGGGTGAAACTCGATAGAGAAAAGATAGAGAAGAATGCTGGGCTTCGTTTTATAGCGAAATTATGCCTTAATTCTCTTTGGGGAAAATTTGCCGAACGTGCTCCACATTGTGAAGATATAATCTGTCACACCGATGCTGAGGTATGGAAGTTGTTTAGAAGAGCAGATGTAGAAGTACAGGATGTCTCCTGTATAGGTAAGAGATATATTGTTTCTGTGAAGTATACTTCTCTTGCAGAACAAACAACCAGAAGCACTAATATAGTTATAGCTGCATTCACTACAGCTCAGCTCACGCTAGAGTGAAACTATATAATCTTCTTGAGGAGTTAGGACAAAGAGTCTTATACTGTGACACAGATAGCTGTGTCTTTGTAACTGGGGAGGGTGAAACTGATCCGGCTGTAGGGAAATTTTTGGGAGATTTAACTGATGAAATAGGAGAGGGTAATAGTGCTGATGCGTTTGTATGTACAGGTCCTAAATCTTACGCTGTACGAATTATAAAAGAGGACGGGTCCATAGATCATATAATAAAGGCTAAAGGGTTAACATTAAAAAAAACAACTACCGAAATAATTAACTTTAACACTATGCTGAAACTGGTTATACCCAATAAAAAATTTAACCAAATGGGGGGGAAAAAAAAAAAAAAATGATAGATGTGGAATGCATGATGATGAGAATGAACGATTGATAGATGATGATGATGAAAGAGCATATTCTCTAATTCTAAACTTAGGGAGGGGGGTGATATCACTGCAATAATAGCTGATGAAATGAGAACAAGAGGGGATACAGAGAGTTTGCATGGTAACGCTTATCATAAGGATGAAACAACAAACCCTCATGTAGAAATTAAAGATAAAGATATGGCTTTTAAAACTCCTACAATGAGATTTAAAGCTGATAAAAAAGGTAAAATGAAGATTCGCAAAGGTCTAAAGAGATTGAGAATGACTGGTAATAAGCGTGTTCTTTTTAAAAAATCAGCGCGCACAATTCCATATGGCTTCAGAGGAATCCTCTTTCCCCTTATAGTTAAAGAAAGAGCCAATGTTCATTAAACTTTTTCTAAATAAAAAATGTAATATATATATATATATATTATATATATATAATATATATTTATATATATATACTATATTATATATTAATTATATATATATATATATATATATATATTATATATATATATATATATATTATATATATATATATATAATTATATATTGACTGATTTTTATTTTAAATATATGTGTATTGTTTATGATATTTTAATAAAGATTTAAACAAGAATTTTATTCTCTTCAAATCCTCTAATTAATAAAATAATAATAATAATAATAATTAATAATAATTAATATAAGTAATTACAATAATAATAGAATAATAATAATGAATAATATATAATAATACTAATAATAATAATAATACATAATGATATAATAATAATAATAATAATAGAACTTGTAGTTTGTGTAATGCCTACCCAAAAGGTTAACTAAACTATGAAAGGTTTCCATGGCAATAGTTAGATCAAAGATCAAGGATGGTCATGAGGGGGACCAGGATGCTGGTGGCAGTTTGATTTACTGTCTTACTGATTTACTGCTTTAGGGTTGTAAAACGTTACAATTTTAAGTAAAAAATTTGACCTTAATCAATAGATCAGTAGATCACAGATGGTCAGGAGGGAGGTTGGATAGGGGTCTGTTTGATTTACTGCTTTAGGGTATGTAAAAAACGTAATTGTAAGTTATAAGAATAATAATAATAATAATAATATATATTAATAATATCAATAATAAAATAATAATAATAATAAAATAATAATAATAATAATAATAATAATAAATAATAATAATAATAATAATAATAATAATAATAAATAATAATAATAATAATAATAATAATAATAATAATAATAATAATAATAATAATAATAATAATAATCCATATAATAATGAATATTAATAATAATACAATAATAATAATAAAATAATAATAATAATAAATTATGAAACAATGTTGGAAAAAAAAAGCAAACACGCTTTTTTCGGGTTCATAGAGCTATTCACATTATCTAGCGGACCCTGCGTAGGGGCGGGGATGCGGACCCAGAGCCGGAATCGCGTCCCGGAACCGGATGCGGCGCAGGAATCGGAGCTGCTGCTGCTGCAGAAGCAAACGCTAAAGACACGAAACAAAGGGCATGAATGCAGTGTCGCATGCTGAATCGATATTGATTTCTATGGTAAAGAAGACGCTGACGCAGGAGGAGACGCTGAAGGTGACGAAGGATACGTAGAAGAGGTTTTAAAACAACTCAGAAGTGTTTCCTCCGGAAACACTTCTTCGATCTAATAATAATAATATATAATATAATATAATATAATAATAATAATAATAATAATAGGACATAACACTGACGCAGAGGGACGTAATCTCGTCTCCGACGAGATTACGTCATCACGCTCGAACCTAACTCTCGTTAGGCCTAAACTCAACCGCTCAGCTCAAGCAACAAAGGCGTAAGCGCTATATAAGAATTTACCCTCGGGGGTGACCCCTCTCTATATACATCCTACAGACTTGAAATTTACACCGGATTCGAGCGTATCCCATATAAGTTATATTCCAAGTTTCAGACCTATAACTCTATTCCTTCATATCGAAAAGGGTGGAGGAGGTCAAACTGTGGCAATACTACTATATTATATATATATATATATATATATATATATATATATATATATATATATATATTATATATATATATATATATATATATATATATATACTATATATATATATATATATA
>JABUQX010083723.1:40000-51216 GCA_015478945.1 Trachelipus rathkii | reverse complement strand
TATATATATATATACTTATATATATATATAGAATATATATATTATAATAATAATATATATTATATATAAAATTAATATATATATTATATATATTATATATTATATATATATATACTGCGGCATAAAGTGAACCATCCAATTAAGAACTAAAGTTTGTTTGGTGGCAATCAAATTCTATCTAAAATATATATTATATATATATATATATATATATATATTTATATATATATATATATATATATATATATATATTATAATATATATATAAATATATATATATATGATATATATATACGGTATATATATAAATATATATATATATATAATAGATATACATATAATATAATAATATATATATAATATATATTAATAATATATATATATATATATATAATTATATACTATAACTATATATGATATATGTATATATAATATTAACAATTTTTTTAATGAAAATGTCTTTAAGGGATTTTTACCGTTTAGGAACAATTTTATTCTTTATAACTTTAGAATCATCCACCCCAAAAATAAACACTTTTCCCCTTAAAAAAAAAAAAAAAAAAAAAAATAAAAAAAAAAAAAAAATTCAAATAACCTTTTTTTCCTTTTGTTTGTCATTTTTTTTTCTTTTTTCTTTTCCTTCTTCCAAGACGCCATTAATTTCCTCGGAATTTTTTTCAGGAGCAGTTTTGTTATTATGCTTTTCGGCTTTTTTTTTTTTTTTTCAACGCCTCCTCTTGATGATTCTCTTTTTCAATTTAATTTTTCAATTTTTCTATTATTTTTAAGACTAAATTTAAATTCTCCCAAATAGGAGTTCTTCAACTTTTGTTAACTCAAAAAAAAAAAAAAAAAAAAAAAAAATTTATCTTTGAAATTAAATATATATATAGAAATTGATACTTAAAAACTATATATAAAATAATAAAAAACAAATAAAATAAATAAATGTATTTTAAATATAGAATAATAAAATAAATAAAATAAATAAATAAATGTATTTAATGTGTAAAGATATAGAAAATAACAAATGTTTCAATATTCAGTAAAGATAAACATTGCAATAACATTAAAATAAAAAAATTCAGATATATTACACTGTTTCTTCCAATATTATATAATAAACTTTATCATCTTAATAATAATAAATAATAATAATAATAATAAATTAATTATCTAATCATTAATAATAATAATAATAATAATAATAATAATAATAATAATAATAATAATAATAATAATAATAATAATAATAATAATAATAATAATAATAATAATAATAATAAATAAAATTAATGAATAATAATAATAAAATATAATTAATATAATAATTAAATATAATCATAATAATAATAATAATAGGAATATTAATATTTAATAATATAATGAATAAAAAAAATAACCAATAAATATATATTTATTTTTTATTATATCTATATTGTTAATTGGTCAAGACAATAATAATAATAATAATATAATAATAATAATATTAATAATAATAATAAATCATCATACATGCTGATGATAAGGATTATATACGTATATTATTAATTAATAACCAATAATAACAATATTATTATATATTATGATATTTTAATAAATTAATACTATAATATATATATCATATTTTATTTTAATAAATTAGATATCATAATATACTAATTTTATAAATTAATAAATAATAAAAATTATTACTTTTTATTATTTTTTCTTTATATTAAATATATTATTTATTATATTATATATTATTATTATTATATTATATTATTATTATTATTATTATTTATTTCTATTATTATTATTATTATTATTATATTATATTATTATTATTATTATATTATTTATTATTATTATTATATTTAGTAGTAGCTGAAAGTACTATTAATAGTAATGTAATTGAAGGATGTAGTAAGTGGTAATAATATTGATCAAAGTAGTAGTAGTAGTTGTAGTAGTAGTAGTAGCTGTGAGTATAGTATAGTAATTATACTATATTTTTATGTTATATATATTAATATTATTTATTATGTTATTATTATTATATTATTATTATTAAAAATATATAGATATATATATATATATATATATATATATATATATATTTGTATATTATATTATATATATATATATATATAGTATATATATATATTATATATTATACATATAATATGTATATATATATATATATAATATATATATATATATATATATATATAATATAGATATATATATATTTTATATATATAAATTAATTTTATTTATTATATAATATTATATAATATATATATTATATATTAATATAAATATATATATAATAATATATATTATATATATATATATATATATAATATATATATATATTAGATATATATATATAATATATATATATATATATATATATTTATATTATATATATATATATATATAATATAATTATATATATATATATAAAGTTTATATTAATATATAATTCTAGATTCTTTGTAAAAGTTCGCGGTGAAGAGGTGCCCCATTGTTTTTCTTGGTCCCCAACAGGCATGCCAAAATATGCCTTATAGGCCTTGCACATTTTAGGAGATGTATTCACAGTGTTCATTTTTGCTCATGTCTTAATAAATTCACGACAGACATAACAAAATGCGTCTGCCTGATATTTGCAACATCTTGATGACATCTATGCTAATTGCCATATCAAAGCAACGTATCTCAACTTGAACTGCTACTCAGAACTAGATGAACTAATCAACTGACGATATTGATACTTGAGCTTATGTTCTCTGCATTTATCTCTTCATCTAAGTTGGCAGAACGTTCAAGATATTAAAACATGTCGTTCATTTAAAAAATATTATTTTCTCTGAAATACAAATAGATCAGTTTGAAAACCACTATGTCAAGGTGACAAAAGCAAAATTTGAAAGGAATAATATTATTTTTCTTTGCTTTCTACACAGAAGAAATTAGGAAATAATGCTTTCAAAGCAATGACAAATTTTTTTTTGTTACATATTATTAATATTAATATTAATATTAATATTAATATTAATATTAATATTAATATTAATATTAATATTAATATTAATATTAATTTTAATATTAATATTAATATTAATATTAATATTAAATTAATATTAATATTAATATTAAAATTAATATTATATTAATATTAATATTAATATTAAAATTAAATTAATATTAATATTTATATTTATATTAATAATATTATCAATGATTATTATTATTATTTTATTAGTTTTTATTTAATTATTTATTATCATTAGATTTAATCTTTTATTATTAGATTTTATTATTATTATTATTAGTTATTAACATATTATTATTATTATTCATTACTATGATGATTTATTGTTATTATATTATATATTATTATTTTATTTTATTATTATTTATTATATTATTAATTATTATTATTATATTATTATTTATTTATTAAATTATTACTTGCAATGTGAGTTAGTAATACTTATATATTATATATATATTTATATATATATATAATTATTAAAATAATAATATATATTATATATATATATATATATATATATAATTATAATAATATAATAAATTATAATAATATATATAATATTAATAATAATAATAATAATAATAATAATAATAATAATAATAATAATAATAATAATAATAATAATAATAATAATAATAATAATAATAATAATAATAATAATAATTCACTTAGAAATTGATCAGAAAACATTTCTAAATCATTACATTTCACAAACTAAAGTCCACACTACAAAAAAACAAAAGAAAATAAATTGAATTACCAATGGCTGATTGAGAAGGTGGGAAGGAGGGGAACAAGATACTTGACTTTTGAATTTGAAAATAAAATTAAAAATTCCAACTTTTTAATAACAGACATTCAGTACAAAAAGAAAGAATAAATATATATTACAAATTTGAAATTTTTAAACTCTATACAATTTAACATAGACCAAGTAACGGTTAACAATATATTTAAGGAAATTTTAGAAAAGTATTGGTATGTCACAACTGAAAAAAATGTAAGATTAGTCTCTCTATTAAACATAAAGACGTATAAAATTTCAGTAATAAAAATTTGATCTCATTTAGCAATTCCCTCTCGACATCTTTTTATTTCAATAAATATCTTTTGCTCCTTTTTTGAGTCTCCTAAAATTTTATTATTTATAAACGGTGATAACGTTTCGCAAGCATCATAATTTGATATTTTTTTTTATAAGTCCCTCCAATACGAGAAAAATATAAATAAAAAATATTTCGTTCTGTACGCGTTAAAACCTCGGATCGATCAATATTTAGGTTCTGTTCCATATGTTTAAAAAGATAAAAAGTATAAGCGGGGCTCGGAGGGTGTGTGTGTGGTAAATTTAATCTAATTTTATAGTAATGCAATAAATCAAAATATAGTGTTTACCTGCTGTCCTGCCTTGTAATGAATAATAATTCACCCTTCTTATGATGTCACTTTAGATGAAAATGGCGTTCCCTTCCTATTATTATAATCGCAATAAACGCTCACTTTTGAAGAGAAAATAAGTCTTTTTCTCACCGCTTTGATTTTTTTTGCACCACTTGCTTAGACACGCAATTTAGTATTCATCTTTTTAAGTTTTACACAAGCAATATTTTGGGTTTTATTCTCATACAAATCAAGAAGAAAGTGTAGGTTATCAAGATACCTCGCTTTACTCCTGACTCAGGGCGCTTGAAGGGAAAACAGCGGGGCGGCCACTACTTGTTGCTCCTCGTCGTCAGCTCCTCTCCCATTCTCCCCCCCATCATCCTTCGATCCCCCCCCACTCCACAAGTCTCCATCATGTATTCCCCTCCTTACCCCAACATCACCTTTCGCTCTTCCCCTATTTTGTGACTCAATGTTCTGTTGTTGCATCTTTTCGTTCGTTGTTTTCGATTTTCATATTCACATGAAGAAGAAGATTTTCTTCCTACAAAACCTATACGAACTTACACACGTGATTGAGCAGCGAATTTATACTCTTAAAATAATTACTTTAATAAAGAAAAGAGAAAGAGAGAAAGATAGCGAAAAAAACAGTCATTTGAGAAGAGAAGAGCAAAATTAAATTGCATTTGAACGTAAATCGAAAAAAAACGCAAGATGGCGCTCAAATATAGTTTACCTTATATATATATATATATATATATATATATATATATATATATATATATATATATATATATATATATATATATATATATATATATTATATATGCTAATATATATATTTATATATATATATAATAAACTTTTAAAAGTTAATAAAAATAAGGAAAAACAAATTAATAATAGTTTAAAAAACTGGAGCAGAGGAAGGAAGGCATGTAAAAATTTTACTTTTAACAAGAGAGAGAGAATGAATGTTAAAAAAATGGAAAGGAAAACAAGGAATATTTTATCATGGAATACGTAACAGTAGTACTTTCTTAATTTGATATATATATATATATAATAATCCTATTTGGTGGGTATATATATATATATATATATATATATATATAATATATATAATATATATATATAATATATATATATTATATATATATATACATAATATATTATATATATATATTATATATATATATATATATATATTATATATGTATCTATATATAATATATATATATATATATATATATATATATATATATCCTATTTGGTGGGAAAAGACAAGAGGGCTTCATAAAATTTACCCCGAGATAAAGAAAACAAATTTCTTAACCGAATCAAAGTCCCGATACACGAAATTTGAAAAACTGCCTTTTAAAGGAAGTGGGGGAAATGGGACCCACTTTTTCAGCAAAAGTTGAAAGAAACGTCGAAGTTGATAATAATGAGAGGCGAAACGGTGCAAACTCGTGAGAACACGCTTGAGACATGCAAAAGGGAGACGGTCATAAAACTTAAACAGATCAGAAATCAGAAATCTTACTCGTATATTTAGAAGAATTGAGATGCCATGAAAAAATGAGTTGTTGGGGGGTGAAGGTAAAGAAAGAGCTTCAGAATCCTCTAAATTGGAAGGTGAAGAAATAGCTTCAGAATCCTTTAAAACAGTGGTCTCCAAAGCGGGATACGAGTACCCCGGGGGTACCCAAAGTGATACTTGGGGGTACGCCAAAGAAGTAGGCTCACGATCACTTGCGAATGTATGATCGTGTATCGCGTGAGTGTGAGGTTCTCTCAATGTTCACCATGCATTTTATTATATAATATATCATATTATTATGTGCATATTGTTATATATTATATTATACTATATTATAGTATATTATATTATATTTTATTGTTATATTATAGGCCTATAGGGGGTACAACTTATAATTATTTTCGCATTAGGGGTACGCCATCAAAAAGGTTTGGAGACCGCTGCTCTAAAATGGAATTTGATGTGAAACTTTTAGGGAAAACTGGTTTTAGATTAAAATAATGGTAAGACACAGTATCGATTATATGCACTCGGAGCATTTCGAGAGTCTCCTTCGGCTGAAGCAGTAAATATTCTAATTGAAGTCAAAGAAATAAAACTGCAATCCGTAAATCAGTAAATCAGTTTATGCACCGAAATTCGAAAAACGATTCCTTTCCTAAGGTACGGTTCTTCCTGCAGATGACTTGAAGATAGAACAATCAACAGGGATGAAACGTTGGTCAGAAGAAACCACAAGAGGAAAGAATTTACCAGTGTAAGTCAAAGAACTGAAAGAAAAGATAAGTTCCAGAATTTTGGATTAATCTCCAAGACAATCAAAGATATGAGTAGAGTACTGCACTAATTGGTCAACTTTTTAATGGATAAAGAAATGCTAGTCTATTTCACTAGCGGTATATTAAAGAATAAAGTAAAGATATTGGAGATGGATAGTGAACAATGAAATCAGCGAGAATGAAGATTTCGGAGAAAGATGATGAAGGGATATTTTCCATTTTAGAGCTTAGATAGTCGGAGAATTTAATATAGTAAGTTGAGTTTGAAGATAAATAAGAACGAAATAGATGAGAGAGAGAGAGAGAGAGAGAGAGAGAGAGAGAGAGAGAGAGAGAGAGAGAGAGAGAGAGAGAGAGAGAGAACCAAAGCAGTGAGGTAAAGAAATATTATTCCAAATGAGAAAAACTAGACTGAATATTTTGAAGAAGTTCTAAATAATGGAGAGAGAGAGAGAGAGAGAGAGAGAGAGAGAGAGAGAGAGAGAGAGAGAGAGAGAGAGAGAGAGAGAGAGAGAGAGAGAGAGAGAGAGAGAGAGAGAGAGAGAGAGAACCAAAGCAGTGAGGTAAAGAAATATTATTCCAAATAAGAAAAACGAGAACAAATCTCCTTTGAGAAGAAAACTGAGGGTAGATACAATAAAATGGTGCAGAGTAAGGTTTGGTATACAGAGCTAAATAGCCCTCAAGTATCTGTGTGTGTGTTTCAGTTAAAAAAAAGGGAGATTTTTGTTGGAAGAAAGATATGGCATTAAACAATGTGGAAATGAGAATAAAAAACAACCAAGGTTGAAAAAATTAATAAAGAAAGAATAACTTGCATCATCACATCAACTCAATGATAGCGAAGATGAACACACTCCAACACCGGAGGTTGCCAACTACACAACATTGATGCCAAGGGCAGAGAAATGAAGCCCCCTCCCCCCTTACCGTAGCTTATCCGAGGCTATATAAACTTTATCCATTCACTAAATCGTTAAAAAAAAATATTTGTAAATGTGTAATGTGTCGAATGGAGTGCGAAAAGGATTAACTGACGACGCAATAAAAGTTCCAACCCACCATAACACTCCATATGTTAGAATGGGATCTTATCACAACCATATACCCGAATATATCAAGTGTTAAAACACCTTCAATTTTGAAGGAGTGTGAGAAAATTAAAATATTACAATATATGAGCATATTACGCATATGAGAATATATATACATGTGAATGTTTGAATGTGAGATATTTTCTCTTTGCGCTTAGCTTCGTCTTACTGTGACGTAAGTGAGTACATTAGTGATGTGTCTTGTTACTAAGCCTGGCCAGTCAGCGGTATCTGTCGTAGGCCCGAGAAAACCCATGAACGTTTCATAAAATGTCCCTCTAATATAACAAAGTTTTAACATTATGTCCTACCTGGGGGAGCTTATTTATATATATATATATATATATATATATATATATATATATATATAGCTAGATGTAAATATAAATACATAAAAATATAAATTATATATTATATATAATATATAATATTTTTAGTTTTAAAAAGTAACTTTGCCGTAACCAAATATATATATTATATTTACTATTATTTATGTAATATATATATATTATATATATATATATATATATATATATATATATATATATATATAATATCATATATTATATATATATATATTATATATATATAGAAGATTACAATGCAGTAAATAAAATATAATTTTGGTCTTCTTCTTAACCTAAAATATTAAAAGTCTCTCGGGAAATTAATTTGTGATTTGGTCTCCATCAAAGTAATAAATAATAATAAATAATAATAATAATAAATAATATAATAATAATAATAATAAAATAATAATAATAATAATAATATAATAATAATAATAATAATAATAATAATAATAATATGATAATAATATAATAATAATTAATAATATAATAAAACATAATAATAATAATAATAATAAATAATAATAAAATAATAATAATAATAATAATAATAATATATAATAATAATAATATATAACAATAACATAATAATATTAATAATAATAAATAATAATAAGTAATAATAATATATATAAATAATAATAATAATAAATAAAATAATAATATAATAAACTCTTATTTTTGACATCAGTACCTTTTAATATATATATATATATATATATATATATATATATATATATATATAATATATATATATATATATATATATATATATATATATATATAATATACTATATATATATATATAATATATATTATTATATATATATATATATATATATATATTATTTATGTATAATATTATATATATATATATATATATATATATATAATCATATATATATATATATATATATATATAATATATATATATATATATATATATAGTAAATAAAGAACTATTGTGGGAAGTAAAGAAATTGCCTCCTCGGGGTCGAACCAACGAACATGCGTTGGTTCGGACGCGCCAGAGGAGGCAATTTTTCTTTACCTTCCCACAATAGTTCTTTATTTACTATAGAAATTTAAACTGCGGTCTATTGCAGTATTTACATATATATATATATATATATATATATATATATATATATATATATATATATATATATATATATATAATATATATATATATATATATATATATATATTATATATATATATTATATTATAATATATATAATATATAAATATATATATATATATTATATATAATATATAGTAATATATAATATATATATATATATATATATATATAGTTAATACATATATATATATATATATATATATATATATATATATATATATATATATATATAATGTAACTGTCGAGAGGAATCTGGCATCCCACACTGATTCACGCCTTGATAAAAGGAGAAGGTTCACAACACAGGCCTAGCAAGTAGATTAATTAAACCAGATCTTCCTTGCGATACTTAAAGAATAGTTTTTAAAAATGAAATTTCTTTTCCAGGGAGAAATGAATAATATTAAGCTAATGCCAATTTGAATATTGAATGTTATGTTCATTTTACGCTAAATGTGATAAATAATGGAATCTCTCAACGCCCTTTAAGAAAATGTGCGTGTGCCAAGTATTTGCGTTTCAAGGTTTGAAGACGAAAATGCAACCCATTCCCATTGAATTGATTATTTTTTATATTTACCTGCGATTACGCATATTTACCGACATATTACATTTACTGTTAAACATATATATATATATATATATATATATATATATATATATATATATATATATATATATATATATATATATATATATATATATATAATATATAGTATATTTGTTATGTATGTTAATATATGAATATATATATGTATATTATATACTATATATATATATAGTATTATATATATATATATATATATATTATATATATATATATAATATATATAAATAATATTATTAATATTATATATATATATATTATATATATATATATAACATATAAAATCATAAGTATACATGGAAGAGTGAGATAACGGGGGGGAGGGCGATATTGGATTATGTGTGTATAAATAGAAAGGATAGAGGCAGATTACTAGATGTAAATGTATTCAGAGGGGCAGGTAGGGGGTTATCTGATCACTATTTGGTGGTTGCTAGGTTAAGGGTGGGGGGAGAGGTAACGGTTAGAGAAAGAGAAAAAAAGAGGAGAATAGAAGTCATAAAGGTGGAAAAATTAGATGAGACAATGTGTAAGAGGGAGTTTAGGAGGGGAATGGAAGATAGGTGGAGGGACGTGAGTGGGACGGAAATTAGGGAAGTGGAAGAGGAGTGGAAGAGATTTAAAGAGACAATTTGTGAAGAGGCCAGAAGGATATGTGGAGTAAAAAAGGTGGGAGCAAGTAGAAGGAAGGGAAGTGAATGGTGGAGTGAGGAGGTGAAAGAGTTGGTGAAAAAGAAAAAAGAGGTCTATGTGAAATGGTTGGGGAATAGGAGAAGGGAAAGTTGGGAGGAATATAGAAAGATTAGAGTGGAAGCAAAGAGGGCGGTGGAGAGGGCGAAGAGAAATGCAAATAATGAATGGTGTAGAAAAGTGACAGAAAATTTTGAAACAGGAAGCAAAATATTCTGGAAAGAAGTAAATATGAGAAGAAAGAAGAGGGAGGGGTTAGGGGAGAGGGTTAAGGGAGGGGAAGGGGAATGGATAGGAGGGGAGGTTAGGGTGAGGAATAGGTGGGGGGAATATTTTAGAGGATTATTGAATGAAATGGGTGGGAGAGATGAGGAGGATTTACAAGAGGTGGGGATGGGGGGGGGAAGTGGGGAGGGAAGGGGATATGGAAATACAAATGGAAGAAATTATTAGGGCGCTAACTAAAGGAAAAAAAGGAAAGTCCACAGGTCTAGATGGTGTGAGTATGGAAATGTTACAGATGGGAGGCAGAGGGGTGGAGGAATGGCTTTATAGGTTATATAATTTATGTTGGAGG
>JABUQX010083723.1:32500-35000 GCA_015478945.1 Trachelipus rathkii | reverse complement strand
TATATATATATATATATATTATATATATATATATATAATTATATATATATATATATATATATATTTATTATATATATATATCATATATATATAATATATATATATATAATATTATATTATATATACTATAATATATACTGCTACATTTTGGCTAAATGCTAAATCAACTAATTTTAGAAATTTAAAACCTTATAAATTAATATTATAGAATTATCTTATATTTTATCTTTGCTAAAGAAATAATTAGTTAATTACCTTTTATTTATATATGCTGAAAAATAATAGCAATATTTAAAAATCTTACAATAAATGAACAATTTTGTCATTTTTTGTTTAAAAAAAATCATTCTTTAATTTACTAAAAGTAAGATCTTGAATCAAAATTATCATTATTATTTGTAGTCAAAATGCCTGACTCTTAATTTGTAGTATCGAAAACATGAACATTGTTTAGTGAGAATAAATTTTATCCTCAATTCCTGAAGAGTCTTTACTCTTTCCATGGCAAAGGGGGCCGAGCTTAAATATTTTGGGTGGCAAGGACAAATGGCCGAAATGCTGAAAGGTACCTTTATTCGATGACCACCATTGTAAGGGACTTTCTGAATTTTTAATAAGTTTCATATTTTTATATGGTCTGATTTCTGCTTTTACAATATCTTCAATTTTTTCAATATATGTGTCTTTCCCCTTAGGAATGAGTTTCTTTGCTGTTTTTAAGGTCTTTTTATTCTTTATTCTGAAAAACAGCTTTCAAAACTGAAGTTAAAACTATTATCTTCAGTATCACTTTTTCGCCCGATTCTGTTGATAAACTGAAACTGTTTTCCTTTCCTTTATACAATATATATATTTGCACATCCATTGCTTAAGAATATCTTCCACTTTTATATTGCTATAATCATCAAGGATGTAATTTTAAAAGCGTGGATCAAGATAGATAGCAAGCACAAGATTTGTTATCAGTAAAGTAAATGCTGATCTATTTTTTACTGAATTTTTCCATGCTGATACTGCAGACCCAAGTCCCTCAAATAGTCCTTTTTCTGACCCTTTTCAAAAAAAACTGCAAATCACTTTCATATTTGGGATTACTGCCGATGCCATTGATTCCTTGTGGCTCAAGAAATTTGCACAATCAACAAAATTTTTAACTATTTTTAGCAATTTTTCAAGAACTTTCCGTTGTTTCTAAGCATGCAGGTTTTGAATTATCACTGCAATATGAAATGAGTCGTCTTTTGTTCAAAAATTTTTGAAAGCATATGATGCTGGCTATTGCCTCTGGTTTGTGTATCCTGAATATATCTGTGCTGTGGTAAATTATATCTAGTTTGATATTCTTCATCACTTGGCAATTAGCTTGAGGAGAGTGATTTAAAATGACTACTACGATTTGTTTGGCATATGGATATATTTTTTTTCACGTCTCTTTGTTCAAATATGGCAACATTGAGAACTAGTTGTAAAGAGTGTAAAAAGCAAGGCAATGCCTGGAATCCTGCTTGTTTATACTCTGCAGGCCATATTAGGTGCGCTATCCCTTTACTAATAACAATTAATTTTATTAGCAAGGAATATTTTGAATTCTTCCATAACATTTTGAAGACAATCACTATATAGATCTGGTGTGAGATACGACGTGAAAAGGTGAAACTCGAAGAATAGCATTTATATTCAATAGTGCTCCAATTATTACAAGTCTACAAGGCAAATATATCACTGCTTCACTTCCGAGTTCACGGGTATATAATTTTCAAAACATATTACATAACATGACTAACGAAACATTGCAAATGACAGCCTCACCATGTGTCTGAAAATTTAACATGATATCTTAGGCACTACGTAAGATGCGCCGCTCAATCCAGTTTTTTTTAATTATAGAATTAAGGAAGAACTGAAATTAAAAAATCAATATGGAAGACTTCGAAATATTGTATTTGAAAATAATCATAAAGATCGAAATAAATTATTTTTAGATTTATACCAAAGAATCGGTCAAGAATCGGGACAATTTCCGATTCCGATTCCGATTCTGATCCCCAAAATTCATCAGATTCCTGCGATTCCGATGCCGATTCCGATTAATTATTGTCCATCATATATATATATATATATATAATATATATATTTAATATGTATAGTATGTATATATATATATATAATATATAATATATATATATTTATAATAGTATAATATATATATTATATATATATATATATATATCATTATAATATATATATATCGTATATATATATATATATAATATATATAATATATATTATATATTATATATATTATATATATATATAATAAATAATATATATATTATATATATATATATATATATATATATAATATATATATATATATATATATATATATATATATATTATATGATAGTTAATAATAGTGTAATAGTCACTGATTGGGAAATGGGATTCCAAATTAAATCCTAAATCCTGAAGAATTTTAGGTCCTCTTCACGATCTGTTT
>JABUQX010083723.1:0-17500 GCA_015478945.1 Trachelipus rathkii | reverse complement strand
AACGATATTACAATTATAAATATCAAAGTTTTAAAAATGAGGCAACTAAAAAATATTTTTTTTCAAAACCAAAAAAAGATCAAAATTTAAATAAATTTTATAACTCTTAATAAAATGCAATCAATACCAGGAGGAAGCTTAGGAATTATCTATATTAATATTTTAAATATCAAAGTTTTAAAATTGAGGCAACTAAAAAGATAATTTTTTTTTCCAAAAAAAAAAAAAGATCAAAATTTAAATAAATATTATAACATAAAAATGAAAGTAATACTTTGGGGAGTTTAAGAATTAACTAGATTAAAATTTTAAATATCAAAAATTTTAAAAATGAGAAAACTAAAAAATATTTTTTTTTTCCAAACTCAAGCCTCATGTTAAGTTAATTAAAAAAAGGAAATAAATACTTTGAGGAAGTTTAAGAATGAACTAGTTTACAATATTAAATCAAAATTTTAAAAATGAGAAAACTAGAAAAAAAATATTTTTTTTTCAAACTCAAGCCTCATGTTAAGTTAATAAAAAAAATGAAACAAATACTTTGAGGAAGTTTAATGATGAACTAGTTTACAATATTAAATATCAAAGTTTTAAATATGAGAAAACTAAAAAAAAATATAATTTTTTTTTTCAAACTCAAGCCTCATGTTAAGTTAATTAAAAAAAATAATTTTTTTTTTTTTTTTTTTTTAAATATCTAGAATTCATTTTGAAAACCTTTTTAAACTCCTAAAAGAATTGCCTTTTTCTTGGAGGAGAGCTCCCAAATAATTAACAATAAATTAAATGCTAATTATTAACAATGACGCAACCAATATTAACTGTTATATAAAAAAGAACTTTTATGCAACATTCCTAATTATAAATTCCTAAAAGCACTTATATCAATTTTTTTTTTGGTATTTAAAACTAAAAAATTTTTTTTTTTTTTTTTTTTTAAAGGATGGAACGTTGATAAATATTTCAAAAAACCTTAAAAATAAATTTGATTTATATTAGATGATTAAAAAAAAATATCTATTTTTTTTCCGTACCACTAGAAACAAGGAGCGTTTGTTCAAAACGATCTACTCTCACTAAAATCTTTTCCAAACTGATTTCCTACTTTCTGTGACTAAAAGAAAAAATGAAGAAAAAAAAAGAAAAGAAAAAGAAAAGAAGGCGAAGGAATATTCTTAAGTTTTATGACTCCCAACTTGTTGTCACCAAAAAAAAAAAAAAGAAAAAGAAAACAAGAACATTCCGAAAACAAAACAAAAACACAAAAAAAAAAAAAAAAAAACAAGAAAAAAAAACAAAGACAGTAAATTCGAGAAATAGGTATCAGGTGTGAATATCCTTTTGTTATCGTTTTGGATAAAGTTGAAATCGCAAAATCCCCGAAAAAGATGGTCGAACCCAAAACTATAATAAAATTTTATTTCTTAACTCGAGGTTTGTAGAAAATAAAACCCTGAAAAATAAAACTAATTATCCATGACGAAAAATGAAAAATTGGAAAAATATATAGGATAGCAAAACATTTATAGCTCGGCTATAAAACTGTAAATAATAATAAAAAAGGAAACGAAAATAATTATATCTCCATATCTAAAGATTTTTAGTTCTCATCAATAAAAGTTGTAATTTCGAAGAAAATTTAAACTGTGTTGTAAAAGGAGATTAGAGACGGCGATTGACCTAAATAAATTTTAAGAGATTAAGATGGATGTACGGTTGGCTTAGGAGAGAGAGAGGTTAAGCTTGGGGTATAGGCAGGGGGGAGGAGGAATAAAAATGATTTTAAAGAAAAAAATAACCTTTGTATTAATTCGTGTTATTTTCGACTTTTCATGTATTTATCTTAAATATGTGGAATTGTCTATTGACCGTAGTATTTTTATAGGTCTAATAGAGTCCCGGCCTTTCCCAAAAAAAAAAGTTATGGAGATTATTTTGAAATGGGTTGATTTGGATTGGAGTATATGGGTTCCAAGGGGGGATAGGATGGATGCGCAGGTTTAGGATTTGGTTCGGGAGCCCGTTGTACTACAGTATATTGGATAGTAGGAGCTGTTGGAACCGTTGTCATAGGTATAGATGTGGTAGAAGATGGTACTGTGGTTCTCGAGGAGGTAAGGAATTTCCGATATATAATCACTAGTATAGTGAGGCATATTATGGTTAGAAGGATGGAAGATCCTGAAAGGGAGATAGCGTGAATGCTGAGCACTTGGTGTGTCTGCGTGGTTTGATTTAAAGTGTTTAAGGAAGAGTCCCAATGTATTGCTATGGGTTGTAAATGTAAGTTGGAAATGGGAGTAGTAATATTTGGAGTGAAATCGTGGGGTAGGATTGTGTAATCTGGAAGTTGAAAGTTGGGTGAAATCCATTTAGTGTGTATTGAAGAATGAGTCGGGTACTTGTAACTATAATCTTCGGAAACAAAGTTACAACCATGGGGAAGGCTAAAGAGGTTATCCGAAATTAAATGTGGTGGTTGAAGAGGACAGGAAATAGAGGCTACTGTTTTGGATGAAAGGGAGATAAGAGTTAGGTTGCCTACTTGTAGGAGGTATGGTTGTTTGTTTGGATAAGTCGAGTATTTGCAGGTGGTATTTTCAATTTGAGCTAGAATAGAAGTTAGAATGCAATTCTTATTGTCGAAGGTTTGGACAGGGTTAGGAGGGAAACACAGATATCTGGAGAGTGAGTGTTTGCAAATATCCGAGGACAGAGTATGACTGTATGTGTACTTTAGGGTTTTGTAATTTATAAAATAATATTGGTGAGAGGGATGTACTATAAGTCTGTCATAGGTTTTCTTAAAGGGAGTTGGGAAAGGTATAATTTGGTATGTTTCGTAAGGTGTTTCGGTTGAGAGAGGAATGATAGTGGAAATAATGTAAGGATTTTGATAGTGGAGATATGTCCAAGTGAAGGAGAGAAATTGGTAGAAGTTTGTTGGGTTGAGTGGTATTATGGGTTGATGATCGGTGATTTGACTATTGTTGTACAGAAGATCATGCATGATTTCAAAGGTGTAAAGGTTTAGGGGGTAGTGTGATCTTGGGCTAGAGTCCATGTCTGTTGTACGGTGGAAATGAGCGTGTGTAGATTGTCTGCGATGGTTTTTTCCAGATTTAGGTATAGATTCAATTTCAGAATTTCTTGTTGAAGTTCAATGGAAGAAATTGAGGAATTGTAGTGTTGGGCCAATATGATAAGATTTTGCTTTAAGGTGGAGAGTGTGTTGGTGTTAGCGTGGAGTTGTTCTTTGATTTTATATATGTGTGTTCGAGTGTCTTCTAATAAGTTTATTTTGGTGTTTAGAGCTTGTATGTCTGCCATTGTTGCTGATCCAAATAGGAATTTTAATGTGTCTCCGCCTAAGTTGAAAAGTCCTCTTTTCGGTCTTAATGAGAGGTCTGGCGAAGATTCTTGTTGGTGGGATAATAACCAAGGATCTTTTAAGATGTGTTGTTGTTGTTTTTGATGTTCCGTTAATAATGTTTGCAAAAACGTTAATTTGGGTGAGGGGTTAGAATTGGAATGAAATCTACTTTGGTATCTGCTTTGGAGATATGGTACGTATTTCTCGATCAAATAATTATTTTGTTCTATTGTTTGTTTTACATTTTCATATATTTTTCTAGGGCATCGCATGTCGGTTTGCAAGTTGACGTAGCTATTTATAAACTTGGTTTGTCCAGTATATCTTGCGATGAAGCCCTGATGTAGTTGGTACTTTGAAGTTGTTTGGTCCTCTTGAAGTGTCCATGTAGATGTTATTATGGCAAGGAGGATCCAAAAGTTGAACATGATGTCTGGAATCAAGAAGAAATACTGCAATATAGTTATTTTGTTTTAGATGTTATTTACTTGATTTTAACTTAATTGCTAGTATTAATACTACTGTCCAACCCTTTTAGTTTCATTTTCGCTTAAAATTTTCTTACTATTTTTATTTTTGCTTTTCTAGAGCTGTAGGAACAGCTTTCGTATCAATAACATCTTTGAAGTGTACCTTTCTAAGGTGTTATTGTGTTTTCACATATGTGAATATGTGATGATCCCCTGGGGGTAATTGAAAGAAAATTTTACATTTAAGAAGGTGGAGGTTGTTGAGGTGGATGACCTCTTCCTGAAGGGACTGTCTGTTGAGGGGGTAATAAATATTCTCTTTGTCCTCTCATAATTGTTGCTTGCTGTTGTCTTGTTCGCAATTGCATAGGATGTGGAATGTTGGGGTTTCTAAAAGACAAAGATGGTCTGTATGATGGGTCGTTTACTCTAGTATCAGGGGGAGTTGGGGGAGAGGTCTCTGCTGTAGCCGCCGGGGGGTTATTTGTCCCGGTTTCATGAGTCGGAGCTCGGGGTGGAAGGTTAGGAGGGTCTTCTAAGGATAATCTAGGGGGGAGGGGAGGGGGTGTTGGGTGTCTATGTAAGGGAGACATTCTTGGTGGTGGAGGTGAAAATTGGAAGTTTGGTGTCGGTGGTCTGAGGTGTGCGTGAGGAGTTGGTTCTGGTGAAGTAGAATCTTCATGGGGGAACAACTGTCTTTGCTGTATATTTCGTCTGTGGAGTGTAGGAATATGTAATGGTGTTGTTGGGGAAGTAGGTTGCATTATTCGTGGTTGGTGAGAGGGTTGTGTTGAGGTTTGTGTGTGACGTGGGAGGTATATAGTGGTTGGGATGGTAGGTAATGGTTGGTGTGGGGCTGTTGTCTGTTGTGTTTGTTTTGGGGAAGGTTGTTTCTTTGTGGGTAGGTCGCCTTGTGGTTCTTGTTGTGTAATTGGTTGGGGTTGTGCTTTTACTTTTGTGATCTTAATGTTGTCTCTGTGTACAATGAATGTTTTGCTTGTATCTAGACATTGAAGTAAAAGTTTATTATGATGGACTAGTTGTTTGACACTAAAAGGGCCTGTCCATTTCGGAAAAAGTTTGGATGATTGTTTTGGTTTTTTGACGTCCAAGATGTGGACTAAATCACCTATTTTTATTCGTTGAAGAGAAGATTTTGGCAATTGTCTTTGGATTTGTTTGTCTGTTTCAGTGAGTAAGTGTTCTCTAGCTTGATCTCTTATCAAGTGAGCTCTTTCGGCTATCTCGTCGACGTAGTCGTTGATGTTTTTATGTGGGGGTTGTGTAGTGGTGAAAGGAGAAGAGTAATTTGGAAGGTCCCACGGTAAACGTTTATTATAGGTGTACAAAAGATAATGAGGTGATGTTCCAATGGAAGCGTTGTATGTTGAATTGATAGCGGTTTGGGTGAAAGGAATGTACTGTCCCCAGTCATTATGATTGTTGTTGACGTAGTGTCTTAGATAGTTTGCTATCTTGTGGTTCTCTTTCTCTACTAGGGAGTTGCTTTGAGCATGTCTGACCACAATATTGACAGCTTTAATACGCCATTGGGCGCATAATTCTTTAAAGAGTGTGGAAGTGAGCTCGGGAGCTCTATCAGAAATGATTACTTCTGGGGTTGAGTGTCTACAGATTATTCTTTCCAGAATAGCTTGGGCAATATCTTTTGTGGTGTGTTGTTTGAGTGGGACTAGTTCAACATATCGTGTTAGAGTGTCTTTCATGCAAAGAATGTATTTACATTGTGTAATTTTACATAGAGGAAGAGGGCCTAGTATATCTAGATGTACTCGTGAAAAAGGTTCGTAGGGTAAAGGGTAAGCTTTGATTGGAGCGTTTTTGGGGGTGTTACCCTTCACTTTTTGGCATGAAGGACATGTTGTACAGTATTCATGGGTTAGTTTGTGTAATTTTGGAAAAATGTATTTTTCTCGAATTCTCAATTCGGTTCGCTGCGTTCCGCAGTGGCCCGCGGCAAGAGACGCGTGGGAATGTTCTATGATAGTGTGTATCATTGTATCTGGGACTTGTATAAGAAATTTTCCGTTATGTGTGGCATAGTGTAAGATATCATTTATTAAAACATGTGGATATGTATCTGCTAGTGTGTCTTGAGAAGATAGAGGTTTATTGTGAGATAAGATGGGTTTGGCATAGTCATAAAGTGTTTTGAGACGTGGACATACTTTTTGTTCGTTGACAATGTTTTCCTTTGTGAGTGGTATGGAAGCCGTGAGTAATACTGTGTTTTGTTTGAAGGAGTTGGAGCATTCTGGTGGGTTGCGGCTTAGGTAATCTGGGATAATGTTTAGTTTACCTTGTTTGTATATGAAAGTGGGGTTAAAGTGTGATATAAATAAGTTCCAACGTTCTAGTCTTCCCGACAACTGCTTGTGTCTGATGAGGTGAATTAGTGGTTGATTGTCGGTAATGATCGTGAGCTGGTACCCAAAGACCGTGTTTTTGAATTTTTGAAGCGCGAACACAATTGCCAGAGCTTCTTGTTCTATTGTCTTGTAGTTTGCTTCAGATTTGGATAGAGCTCTTGAGATGAAGGCCAATGGTTTTTCTTTGCCATTGTCATCTAGTTGAAATAGGACTGCTCCCAGACCCAAGGTGGAAGCGTCTGTGTTAATGAAAAATTCCTTATTGTAGTCTGGGTACTTTAATTGGGGTTGGAGTAGTAATTTGTCTTTTAGTGTGAGGAAGGCTTGCTGCTGTTCTGGACCCCAACAAAATTCTGCGCCTTTACGTAACAACTTTGTAATAGGTTTTGCCGTCGATGAGTAGGAGTCTATGAGATGATTAAAATAATTCAAAAATCCGAGCAAAGAGCGTGTTTCTGCCACATTTGTAGGAGGTTTGAATGTAGTTAGTGTCTGAAGTTTCACAGGGTCCGGAGAGATCCCGTCTTGTGAAATTTTAAAGCCTAGGAAGAGGAGGCTGTTTCTTAAAAACTTGCACTTGGCAATCTTAATTCTCATCTTATTCTTACGAAAGGATTCGAAAACCTTCTTCAAGTTCTCCATGTGTGCCTCTAACGTATCTCCGAGTATGAGAACGTCGTCTAAGAAGACTCTGCAGGCATCTCCCAAGAGATGGGATAATGCCATCTCCATTGTGCGAGCAAATATGGGAGGCGCGTTCGAGAGTCCAAAATTCAGCCTTGTTGGTGCATATTGCCCACGAGAGGTACGAAAGGCGAGGAGTGGCTGCGTTTTTTCGTCTATTTCTAGACAATGGTAGGCATCGAGGAGATCCAGGGATGTGAAGATGCGGCTCTTACCTAAAGTGGCTAAAATGTCGTTAATGCACGGTAAGGGAAAGCGATCCAGTACCGTATGAGCATTAATGTGCCTATAATCTGCAACGATTCTAGGGGTGGATGAATTCTTTTTCGGAATGACCAAGAGAGGGCTGCAATGAGGGCTACTGATGGGTCTTATGTATCCTTTCTGTTGCGAGGTCTTGATCCATTCGTCTATCTGAGTTAGGTATTTATAGGGCAGACGATACTGCGGTCTATACAATACCTTTGGAGCATTTTCTTTCAGTGTTATTGAGAATTTCTGTAAGGGGCAGATTGGAACTTCGTCATCTTCGAGCGCTATGACATCTTTGAAGTTCATTAAGAGGTCGAGTAATTCCTCTAATTGGTCTGGATTTTGTAAAGTCGCGCAATCTTCCTCTTGACCTTGGAATGAATTTTGGATAATTGTCTTAAAAGTTTTCCTGAGCTGTGTGGGTGATAAGCCTTTGGATGAAGTGGCTAGATTGATCTGCGATGTCTGTAGAGGTTGGTCCAGAACTATAATTGGATTTGCCATCGTTATATGTGTGTTCTTAGTGAGTGTTTTTGGTGAGGCGTTCATGTTTATGAAGTCTATTAAGATTTGACCGTCCGTGGAAGCACTTAGGACGCTTCCTGCGAAGAGGCCGCTGCTTATGGAAGTTTTTTCTGTGGTAAGGATTATGTTATCTGGGGGAGAGGTGTTAGCTGGTGAAGAAGCCTTCACCGAGAGAGTGGTTTTAGAATAGGGAGTTAGTTCAGTGTCGTTTAAAATAGACAGATTGTAGTGAGTGTCCGTGTCTATTAATAGATTGTTTGCTGTGTGTATTTCATTGGAATAAAGTGGGGGAGTTTCTGAGGTGTTGGAGTGTATATTCGGTGTTCTCTTTTTGTTAGGATATTGGTGGGTTAATGGTATAGAGATTTCATCAGTATCCGATTTTACTAAAATTTTGTTTTCATGTGTTTTAAAATTTATGTTGGGATTATTAAGGAAGTTAGTACCTAAAAGGAATGGGGATGTAAAGCCACAGAGGTCGTCGGCTATAACTATGAAATTAATTGGAATTCGTGTGCCTTGTAAATTCATGGTGAGAATTACTGTACCTAGTTGATGAAATTTTGAACCTGTGATTGATTTTAGAGTAATAGGGGAGGGTGTAAGTGTTATTTCTACGTGAAAGGTGTTTTGGAGTTCCCCTATAAGGATTGTTTACAAAGTGAGCTATTTGATCCACTGTCGATCAAGCATTGTTTGTTGTATAAAACCATATTGTTATATTCTATGTCAGTTTGTAGGAAATAAGCTGGGCCAATGAGTGGAAATTTTTCTTGAGAATTGTTGAGGAGTATTGTACTATCATTTATAAAGTTGGAAGAGAGTGTTATTTCATGTAGGGAGATATCTGTGGGTTGAGAGAGATGTAGGGCGGTAGGTAGAGCGTGAGGTGTTGTGAGTTGTCTCTCATGAATATGAATGGGGTTGTTATCTAAAGTGTTGCTGATACTGTCTGGGGTAATGAGTGTTGTGGAAGATATAGGGATTTCTTCTTGTATATTTGGCTCGAAATGGTTTGTGTAGTTTCCTGGAAGAGAATGGTTAGGGTGTGAGTAGGTAAGAGAAATTCTATCGTCGGTGATGGGGTCAGCTGGTGTTGTTGAGTCATGATCATCTTTTCCATTATTGTTTTGATTAGAGGTAAGTGGAGGAGGAGGGGGTGTAGGTATGGTTAGAAATGGGTTTGTAGAACTTAAATGGGGGTTTTCGGTAAGAGAAGGTACTATTGAGGATTGTGCATACGCGTCACTATTTACCAGGGGTGTAGTAAGCTGTATTGGAGTGAAGGGATTAAGAGATATGTTAGTATAGAGAGTGGGCATATCAGTTGTTGTTGGTGCCAGTGTAGGAGTATTGTTCTCTAATATGTCGGCGGTTGGTATAGTACTGGTAAGGAATGGGTTAGTAGAGCTTAAAGCGTTGATGTTTGAAGCAAGTGTAGTGGTTGGAGTTTGTGTCTGAGTATCACTATCTTTTAGGTGTGTTTTAGATTTAAGGGCGTGAATGAATGGATTTTTATTGTTCATAGTGTGAGATACTGCACTAGAAGAAGATACTAGAGCATGCGAAGCACTAGTAGTGTCTACTGGGGGTGTGTGAAAAGATGGCATGGGAAGAAAGGGATTTTGAGCATTCATACCATAAATTATAGGAATAGGGGATGCTGTAAGAGCCTGCAAAGAGATTGTGGTGTTTACCGTTTCCATGTTAAACGATGACTTAGAGAGAAAAGGATTTGGGGAATCCAAAAGGTAGGAGGAGGGAGTGGAAACAGCTTCGTGACTACGTAAGGCGTTATTGTTATCAACAAAGAGTGGTGAAGTTAGTGGGGGAGAACAGAATGGATTGTTAGAGTTCAAAGTGTAAGCAGTGGTAGAGGAATGCAAAGCGCTATCTACTAATTGAGAATTAAGCAAAACAGTTTGAGTAAATGGGTTAGTGGTAGAGGTGGAGAGAGGCTGCAGAGCATGCTTAGAGGCGGAAGGAGTTGAGGAAAGAGTTGTTTGGAAATCTTTATCCAAAAGGTACTTACTATTGTTCTCTGCTGTCTCTGACTTTTGATTGATAAAGTTATTATCTAACTCTTTACCCTGAGGGGGATATTCTATATTGTAAGCGTTTTGTAAATTAGTGCTATTAGCTAGATTACCTTTAATCTCATTCATATCAATCCTATGGATGATCGTATTTCGATCCATTTCTGAAAAAGCTAAGTAATTACAACATTCGTCCACTTTCTCACATACATTCTCATTCATGATATTGTTACCTTTATTGTATGTAAATAAGTTACCAGATTTTATAAATAATGTTTTGCTTTTATGGTTATTATATAAGAAATCATTATTATTATACCCATTGAGAACATTTGAAGCCCGCTGCCCATAACCTTCAGACTCCGAAAAGAAGTCTGTATCAATATTGTTAATATTTATGTTATTACTATCATTATAATTCAGATTCCTATATTTATCATTACAATTGGTAGATATTTCTAAAGTATCAGTGAAACAGGTTTTAATGAGAACTTCCTCTGAGACACTATGAGGAGTAGAGTTATTAATGGGAAGGGGGGAAACTAGAGGAAGAGGAGAGTTACAATTAGAATAACTGGGAATGTGCATGGGGGTTTGGAGAAGCCCAAAGGAGCACTGGTTCTGGCTTCTCACACTCAAAAATTTCCGTTTGATTGTTGAAAGTCATTACTATCCTCCTGATAGCATTCATCATAATCTTCTTCGTCATCATAATAAAATAGAGTATCATCTTCCTCCTCATCTTGAGGTTGGGTCATTCTCGTGAAAGAAGATCGTTGGTGATTGGGACCTCCTCTTTTCCTGAAATTACTGCCTCTATTTGCCTGCTGTGGTTGTTGATTCCTCGGTTTTATTCCCGTATAATTGTGGCGGTGTATGCCCGAACCTTTCCAAGTATTGTTTAAAATCGCCTGTTTAATTTCAGGTGTGATGGGAGCATTCTTTCGAAATCCCTTTTTATCGTTGGGATTCCATTTTGTGTTTCTACAATTGTTTGTGGACCCGCGCTTATGTGATTGGTTGCAATGTCGACAGTAGGGGGAGAAAGGGCATTCACTTGTGGAGTGCATGAAGCGTTCACAGTGGAAGCATGCCTGAGCAAGATGTTGTGGGGCAGGAGTAGGTCTTTTGGAATTACCATCGTTTTGTTTGGGAGGCTGGTAAGAATGGTGGTACCTATTTGGTTGAGGGGTTTTCTGTGGTTCGGGTTTTTGTATAAAATTGCTTCTATAGTTCTGTGTAAAAGGTTTATTAAAGTTCACATTAGTAGTTTGTGTCGACTTTCGGTGAGGAACTCGTAATGTACCCGCTGACTTTTGGAGGAACTTATTAACCTGGCCCGGTATAGGCAAATCATAGTCATATAATTTTTCGAAATCCCTTTTAAGTTTATCAGGTTTTTCAGGTAATTGGGAAAAGATATGGGCGAATGTTATGGCATTAATCGTTTTGTTGGAAGGTTGGGAATTTGAATCCAATTTGGCAAGAGCGTCAAAGAAATCAGTATAGAGCCTGTTGAGTTTCAGAGTTGCCGAGGAGAGAGAATATGAGACATCCCATTTGAAAGACTGGATTCGAGACATAGCATCGAAAATAGTGAGAGGGTCGTCTGGAAACAAGAACTCTTTGAGAAAACTTTGGTATTATAAGATTATAGCATAAGATTAAAAAAAAATAATAATAATAGTAAAACTATTAATCTTTTTAGGGGACCTCAGCTGTAGAAAAAAATTACGATTAAGCAAATTTGCGACATTGCCTGTGCCAATTTGGTAGGCTCGGTACTGCAATGTTTTAGCGTAATATTCTCTTGGAGATTCGCCTTCCACTGACGAATTGAAGGACCAGTCCACACATCATTTATACGACCGGTGAGCAATAGTTCCGGTTTGCTAACTTGCGTGATGGTGGTGATGGTGTTGGTGACTGGTGTATATGGGGAGGTGTAACCAGCATCCTCGTCTCCCCCATATTGAGTAAATTAACTGTTGATTAATAAAAATATAGAAAGTCGTAATTGAGTTAGACCAAGTTAATGATATTTTAGATTAAGAAGAAGGATTGAAAGAGGTTGCTAAATATTGGACTTATATTTTTTGTATATCCCTAACTTTATATCTTTTTTTTTTATTACCTTGAGTGATGTGTCGGAATCATCATTAATTTATTTCCGTTGTTTCTCAATGGTGTTTAATGGATTTCGCGGATTTAGTGTCTCTTTCTTTCTTCTTCCACGGATGCTTTCACAGAAGTGGGTTGCCACTTTTAAAAAATTTTCTTTTTCCTACTATGAGAGGATTATAGAATACAGGTCCAGGAACACGATCCAAAACTCTAATGAACTTTATTGTAACACATCTGACTTAAAGATCATAGATTTTATACCAAATTACACACACATGACATAAAAATAAAAAAAAAAATATATACATATATAAAAATTATTAGTATACAGAATAATTGAAAGTGTGAAACAGAGCATTTAAAATCCTACGTAACTCGAGTTGTAACTAAATTTGAATGGTGATGACAACACCGACAATAAATTTTCAATCAAAATAAAAATAAATGTGTCCAGAAAAATATTTTTAACTATCAATAAAACCTTTCAACGCATTTATAAGCTCTATTTCAAAATGAAAATTATAAAATGATTAAAAAAACTCAAGAGAAATTACAAATATTTTAAATTTAAGAACTAAGCTCACCCAACATAAAATATTTGAGGAAGCGGCAATAAAAATAGTTTTTAATTTGTAATTATAAAACATTTGATTTCGTTTTTATAAACTTCAAAAAGTAATGTAAATATTAAAACTTATACAAACACGTATTGAAAATGGAGGGAATGGTAATATCTAAAAGTTTAAATCAAAAATAATTTATACTCTGAAAGAAAGTTTAATACTTGGAAAAAAAAAAAACCCATTCATTAGTTTACTTTTTTATAAACAAATCCAAAATGAATGAAAGCTTTGAGCTTTAAGATTAACACTGAGTATGTTATATTATCTAAATGGTTAGATGATTGAAGGTTAAATAAAAGAATCAGTTGAATGAGTCAAAAAAATTATTTAAATATAATTTTAAAATTCAATTGATATTTTATAAAGAAGAAATAATGAAATTTTAGCTTTAAAAAATAATTGGAGAAAAACAAATTTTAAATAAAAAAGGTTATAGTAAAAAATATTTTGTGAAGCCAAAAAAAATATTTTTTAAATATAAAAACTCATTTGAATACTTTTTAAAACTTCAAAAGTAATGAAAGTTTAGTTTTAAAATAAACTCGAGAAATAACAAATTGTTAAATATAAAAAGTAAAGATAAATAATATTGGGGAAGCCAAAAAAATATGAAAAAAAAAAATCATTAGACTATTTTTATAAACTCCATAAGTAATGAAATTTTAGATAACACGAGATGGTATTACAAATTTTAAAAAAAAAAAATTTTTAAAATTTGGCAACTTTTCAAAAAAAGACAAATTTTTTTTCCAAAAAATTCAAAATTTAAATTACATTTTAAAACTATTAATAAAATGAACAATACTTTGGGGAAGTTTAAGAATTAACGATATTACAATTATAAATATCAAAGTTTATAAAAATGAAGCAACTCAAAAAAAATATATTTTTTCCATTCAAAACCAATCAAATTAATAAATAATTATTTATAACTATTAATAAAATGAATAATATAAATTATTTGGAAGTAATTTAAGAATGACGCGTACAGTACCAATTATCAAAATACCTCAAAAGTTGTAAAAATGAACAACTAAAAAAAAATATATTTTTTTTCCAAAAAATCAAATTTACACCAAATAAATTTAAACTATTATTAATAAAATGAATTTATACTATTTGGTGGATAGCTTAATAAGAGAGATATTAGACTATATTACAATTATAAATGTCTAAAAAGTTTTAAAAAATGAGGCCTTCTGAAAAGCGTAATAATAAAGAAGAAAGATCAAATATGTAATAAAGTTTTATAACTCTTGAATAAAAATGCAATCAAAATCCAGGTAGGAAGCCTTAGGAATTATCATATCTCCAATATATTAAATATCATTTAATTGTTTTAAAAATGGAGCAAAAATTAAAGAAAGTATTATTTTTTTCAAAAAAAAAAAAAATCAAAAATCTGTAAATAAATTTTATATAATCCTAAACTACAAATAAATGACTTTGGGGGAGTTTGAGAATTAACGATATTACCAAAGTAAAATATTCAAGTTTGTTAGAAGAGTGAGCGGCATACTTAAAGAAAATAATATTATATATATTTATTCCAAAAAATCGAAATTTAAATAAATTTTCTATATATTTCTTCAATAAAAATGAATAAATAACGGTTTGGCGAAGTTTACAAGTTCAAAATCTTACAACTAATATCAAAGGATTTTACACAAATTGAAAATCGAAGAACAAATAAAACATAAATATGTTTGTACAAAATCCAAATTAAAAAGAGAGAAGTAAAAAAACTATAAATAAAAGTATTAATACTTGGGGTAAGTTTTACATATAAAACGAATTATCAATTAATAATAGCAATAGTTGAACATATATTTGGGCAACTTAAAAAAATATATTTTCCTATTAAATTCTTAAAATTGCTAATAAGTTTTTTATAAGCTATTTAATAAATTTGTAGGCTCCGCAACTTTTATTACTTTTATTTGTCCTTATGTTTTAAAGCAGATAGAATAAATTATTAAATATACAAAGTTAAGGAGTGTATAATTAAATTCGTCGAGTTCTAGAATTTTTTAAATTCTTTTGCAAAAATACAAAACTTTTGAATCAAATTGAAATCTTATTTTTTTTAATAATGACCGCAATTGAACTATATACAGATGGGGAAGTATATAAAATTTGCTGCTGTTTACGAGAAAAAATTCAAAGTTTTGAAGAAAAAAAAAAATCACTAAACAGATGGAAAACGGTCGGGCATAAAAAAAAAAAATCGAAAATAAATAAGATTATAACTCTAAAAATGGCAATCAGGGATACCAGGAAGGAAGACTTAAGGAATTATCTATATTAAATATTTTAAATATCAAGAGTTTAGCTACATAATCAGTCAAACAATAAAAAAAAAATTATTTTTATTTTCAAAAAAAAAGGAACTCAAAATACTTAAATAATTTTTTTTTATAACTCTAAGAATTTGAAAATCAAGTTGGTTTTGGAAATGTACAATGTAGACATGTTTTTAGAAAGTAAACGATATACATTACTGGTATTAAATACAAAGTTGGTGGTTAAAGTATATGGAAAGAGAAAACTTTAAGAGAAAGAGAAATTACAACCCAGATTAGGAAGATAAATCCCAATGAGAGAAAGCATCAAGTAAGTAATGATTAAATTACATTTTACTTTCTTTTGGTATCTTCCTTTATAATTCATTTTTTTCTTTTTCATATTTATAACTTCCTATAAGTAAGCAAGTTTTCATATGACTTATTTTTTAAACTCCCTAAAAGAATTGCTTTCTTATGTAGTTGTAGACTCACCCAAAAATTTAAAACATGATTAAATTTAAATGCTTATCTTGTATTAGATGTCATGTATTACACACTAGTATATATGTATGTACAATGTATATATTAAAAAAAATAAGAAGCTTTTATGCTATTAGTCATTTTATATATGAACAATGGTGAGTATATAATATACTTAATATGAGACAAACTTAGACAATTTATTTGTATTTTAAGAGCTGAAATTAAAACAAAAAAAATTAATTATTTTATTTTCACATAATAATAATATTAAAAGGATGATAAATTTAATAACTTTAATAAAAAAAGTTGAAAATAAAAATTAGATTTATATTAGATGACTAAAAAAAAATATCTATTTTTTTTCCGTACCACTAGAAACAAGGAGCGTTTGTTCGAAACGATCTACTCTCACTACTAAAATCTTAATCTGGACTGATGGCGAACTTCCTCTTGGTGATATAAAAAAAAAATGTAAGAAAAAAAAGAAATAAAAAAGAAAAGAATGCTCTTTAGGGAATATTTCTTAACTTTTATTTATCCCAAATTGCTTTACAGTAGAAGAAGGATTTTAATAAAGAAAACAAGAACACCTCCAAAATAAAACCTATTTGAGACTTTTAACTAAAAAGAAAAAGAAAAACGGTAAAAGAAACAATGACACTAAATTCTAGACTTAGAATCATGACTATGTAAAATATTTCTACGAATTCTCGACTTAGAATATGATATGTAAAATATAAAACTGATTGATGAAGATCACAAACATGCCATATAATAAAAATTTATTTCTAAGGAATTTTCGATAGGTACTATGATAAAAAACCCTTGAAAAAAAAACTACTTATACGAAGATGAAAAAAATGGAAAAATTTGTGCACAATTACGTAATATTTGGGAAAAATTTTATTAGCCGTGTCATAAATACTTGTTAAATAATAAAAAAAGCCAAAAAAACGAAAATATTATATCTCCATATCTAAAGATTTTTAGTTCTCATCAATAAAAAGTTGTAATTTCGAAGAAAATTTAAACTGTGTTGTAAAAAGGAGATTAGAGACGGCGATTGACCTAAATAAATATTAAAGATATTCAGAGAAATGTATGTGTCTATGTGATATTCAGAGAACATTAAAAGAGAGCGTGTGAGGAGAGAATGAACAATTATGATTTTTTAATAAAAAAAATATAAACACTTTGTATTAATTCGTGTATTTTTCTGACTTTTCTATGTATTTATCTTAAATATCGTTGGAAATTTCTGATTGGACCGTGAGTATTTTTTTTTTATTAGTGTTTTTAATCTATTTTTATAATAAATCTTATTTTTTATTTTAATATACTTATATATATTAATAATTCTAATATAATTATATTCTTTTGTACACATCCGGGTATTAGTAGAGACATACCTGATCGTTTTTATTAAAATCTAATATAATTATATAGATATATTTATAATATATTTAACTATAGATTATTATTATTTATATTAATTCATATTTTTATAATAAAATTATATTTTCAATATATAATATAAATATCATTAATTATTAGATAATAAATAAAATTTATTAATTATATATTAATTAGTGATATTATAATAATAATAATTACTAATATTATATAATATATATAAATTGATATATATATGTATATAGTATAGTATATATAGTAGATAATATTAATTGATTATATATTTATATATAGTATTATTTTTTATAATCTATATATATATATTATAATACTATCTAAATAATTGAATGTAAATATATATTAATTAATTTTATTATTATATATATATTATTATTATATTCAATATATTGAGATAGAACAAGTGTATATCATATTAGTGAATTACTGCGTCTGAGACAGTAGAACTCAAATCAGGGAAAGCTACGTAAGTATGCCAACCTCTAAAAGTTATAACAAACTTTGCTGCTAAAGTGCAACATTATAGCAGCTAATATATCTGAATTTATTTGAAATAGTTTGATGAACGTTCACAATAAAATAAGTAATAGAGGTTTTCTATTATTATAGATGATCGTGTTACGACCTTATATTTATTTTTATAGTATAGGATATCTGGTAGATCGTGAGGATCATATAACGAATTTGTTCCCTAACCGGACTCAGGGGTTTTAAGCTCATTACTGCCACATAAAGTGTGAATAATTATATTTGGGTTCTGTGATAAATTATGATATATTATAAATAATTAAGTTGAGATAAATGCACAACAGGGTGAATTAAGT
>JABUQX010083722.1:7500-25000 GCA_015478945.1 Trachelipus rathkii | reverse complement strand
ACGCAAATTTTTTTAAATAAAATAACGCGTACTGTTTTATACAATAACTCATACCGTTATATAAAGTAACGCAAACTGTTTCAAATAATAACGCAAACTATTTTAAAAAATAACGCGCATTATTTTAGAACATAACGCATATTGCAGTACTATAGACACTCTTCAAACATCGTTAACACACATGGTGTTTTGTAAAATAACGCATAGTGTTTTGTGAAATAACGCATACTGTTTTATGTCTGTTTTATAAAATAAAGCATACTATTTTATAAAATAAATTATAAAATAACGCATACTCCTTTATAAAATAAAGCAAACTGTTTTATAAAATAACTTATAAATTTTTTATTTTTTTTTAAACATATACTTGCATTTTTAGGCAGACTATAATTCTCAATACTTTGTAATGTGGTATGCATCTATGCCGGCAGGGGTGGCCAACCCTTGGCGCATGCGCCAAACGTGGCGCATTGGATGATTATAAGTGGCGCATTGGTACGAGCTACTCTTTGGGAGATTTTATATTTTAACTGGGCTACGTCAGCCTATTTATTACGAATTTATTTAATGAAAACTAGAAATTCATTTTATTTCCAGAAATTTGTTAAATCTTGCAAGATATAAAGAAGTATGTAACAAATATCGTAATGTTTATGCATATTTTTTGTAGTGTCGACCTCATATTCATATATTCCCCCCAAAACCATATTGAAACATATTTTAAATTACCGTAATAAACATCGTCAATGACTCCTCAGTTGAAATTTTTGGTTAATCCCCATGATAGTGCAGTATGTTCTCCATATTTCTTAACATTACTTGATTTTTATTTTTCATAAGCAAGCCTATTAGAAATTAGTGCCGTATTTTTTAAATCAAAGAATTCTAAATATATAATTAATAGAGAAATCACATACTCTGTGAATATATATATATATATATATATATATATATATAGCTGTTGTGTATAATATATAAATATAGATATAATATATATATATAATATATAATATATACTATATATATATATATATATATAATATATAATATTATAATATATAAATAATTAATATATTACTATATATATAATATATATATATATTATATATATATATATATATATATATATATATATATATATATATATAATATAATATATAGATTATATATATTATATATTATGTTGCTTGTTGTTGTGTTGTTGTTGCTTGTGTTGTTGGTGTGTGTGTATTAATATTACTAATCTTAAAGTTACTACACAAGTGTAATATTATTTTCCTTTGATAACTGTATAAGGATATGTATTCATTTCTAATATTGACACATTGATGAATTCGTTTAGAAGAGCCTTTGTCTTGAACATTACTTTTAATATCTTCGCATTTGTAATAGCTACAAGAATAAGAAAGCCTTAATAACATTATCTTCCCTCCCAATAGCAATAAACATCATTTGACTTAAAAGTAAATTTCAAAATACCTCGTTATTTTAATTCAGTATAAATAGTTAATAAACATTGATTTTAGTAAAACCTTATTTATTGTATGTGCACGTTTTGTGTGTGTGTATCTAGTGTGTGTTTGTCTTGTTAAATGTCTTTTGAATATAGTTGTTCAAACAAACTCATTGTAAATTTTTTTTATTCTTTATAAAATATTAAATCTTTAATTAATGTTACACCTTTGTACTTTTCTTTACCAGAATAGTTGCACCCAAAACAACCTCTCACACAACTATATATATATATATATATATATATATAATATAATATATAATAATATATATAATAATATATAATATATATTATATATATATATATTATATATATATATATATATATATATATAATACTATATATGTAGCACTCCATGTATAACTTGTAAAAATTTATATTATGTCGTACTTATGCTAAGATTGCGCGGAAGCAAAATTTTAGCATAAGTCGAAATGAAATAATATATAAACCCGTACCTTTTGAGATATTAGTCAGTAGATAAAAGAGTCAATAAGAATCTAAGAAACAAATCACTAAAGCATACTCTCCAGAAATCCTCCCGCCAAGAAAGATAAATTTCAAGCGAAAAGCTCGCGACTTGGAAAATTTCGATCACGAATTTTCGCAAACGAAGAGTCAGAGGCAATTGTGAAATACGATCTGAAAAGGCTTTTTTGGGACTACCATTCGCCATACGAAGAGAGGTATCTCAAACAGAAGGACTTTTGTATACTTTTATACTTTCATTGCATATTTTACTTATGTTGAATAAAAACATGCATTTCAAATATGGATTTCTAAATTACCATCCTCTTATATAGGGTGTGCTTCTCACAAAGAAAGCCATCCAATCTAGCAAGTTTTACCCTATATATTATATATATATATATATATATATATATATATATATATATATATATATATATAATATATATATATATATATATATATAATATATATATATGAAAACACAATGAAGAAAAAGAAAATATTTAAATCAGTCAAGCGTTTTCGTGTATTACGACAATATCTAGACTGACAAACTAATGTTATCAACATTTCTCTTTAAAAGGAGGGAGATTAAAAAGTTGCCAGAAGTATAATAACCTGGCAACCTGGCGCAAAACCAACGAATTAACCAAGTAAAAAATATAAAAGAATATAAAAAAGACAATGAAAAATAATAAGAACAAAAACAATATCAATAAT
Source organism: Trachelipus rathkii (assembly GCA_015478945.1). Classification (NCBI taxonomy): domain Eukaryota; kingdom Metazoa; phylum Arthropoda; class Malacostraca; order Isopoda; family Trachelipodidae; genus Trachelipus; species Trachelipus rathkii. The sequence goes on along the minus strand of JABUQX010083722.1, from coordinate 22,296 downwards.
CCATTATATAGGTAATATATATATATACTGTAATATATATTATTATATAGTATATATATATATATATATATAATATATATATATATATATATATATAATATAGTATACTTATTTATATATATATATTATATATATATATATATATATATATATATTATATATATATTATATAAATATATTTATATATATACTATATATATGTACTATATATATAAATATATTATATATATATTATATATACTATAATATATATATAATATATATATATAGTATATATATAATATATAATATATACTATATATATATATATATATATATATTATATATCTATATATAATATATATATATATATATATATATATATATATTTAACTAGATCTTTTGTTAAACCTAATAAAGGAGACAGAAAAGAGATATTTTCTCTCTCCTATCTGATTTTTATCTTTTCAGATAAAATTTTATTTTTCCTTTCTTCCTTTTTTTTCATCACTAGGCTTCAAAATCTTTTATCACAGTCAAAGTCCTTTTTGTATCAAATTAATTTTTGTACTCCTGATTAATATATTTATTCGCAAACTCCATTATCATTTTGAAACTAACGTCCCAATCATTCCCCCCTCTTTCCCCTTTTTTTTTTCCTATAAGAAGGCTCTGGTTCACTCTAAAAATGTATTCTGACTCTGGATGCACTGCCGACTAGTCGACTCTCGTTTTCCCTCGCTTCCTCATTTTTGTGAATTTCCGGTGAGTTTTTGAATTTGTTTGATTTTATAAAACTATTTTTACACGCAAACGTAACTTCTACATTTCCATCGTAATAATTATTGCCGTTGAAATTTTTGAAAGTTCGTCTGAATTTAAATTTTTTAAGACTTATTTTCCTTATTTACATTTTAATGAAACTGGGAGTTTTGGACTCAAATTTAACCAAAATTTTGATATTTTTTTTCTTGTGTTTTCCCCCTGCAGTTACATAAACTCCTTCCCAAACTCCAAAGAAAATATAAATTATTTTCGCTTCAGATTTCGTGTTCGATTTTTTTTATTTTCTTTCACTTGTGATCCTTACCTAGATCCATCTTTTCAATGTAAAGTTTTGGTGAAATATTTCCTGGCCCTTTTAAGTTTTATAAAATAGTCATTGAGAGCCACATTAATAATAATAATGATGATAGTACTAAATAAATAAAGAATGATAAGAACTGCGAAAATAATGAAAATGATGATAATAATAATAATAATAATAATAATAATAATAATAATAATAATAATAATAATAATAATAATAATAATAATAATAATAATAATAATAATAATAATAATAATAATAATAATAATAATAATAATAATGCACGCGATCCTGGACCCTTGCTTATATATTCGATTTAGTTTTTTTGTTTCTAATTTTATAAAATTTTTGCACCCTTTTAAAACATCCCTTTGTGCCTCCCGATTTTTTTTTTCCATTTTTATTTAAGCTCCTCACCCTCGTTTTTTTTTAACAAACTAGTCGCTGTTGGAATCAATTCTTAATTACACTATAAAATAATCTACACTACACTTCAACCACCAGAACATTCTCAACTTACAATTTATTTTTTTGAAAAATAAAAATAATTTTTAAAGTTTCTTGGCTCCAATTTTTTTATTTGTTGTTACTAAACTCATTTTTAATTTTTCATTTGGACCAAGAAAAGATTTTTATTTTTTAATTTCAACTCTAAGTGTCATCTTTATAGATAAACTGATTTAACTTTTATTTAGAAATTTTTAAATACTCTTTTTCACAAATTGTTAAAAATTTATTTAAATAATTATGCCTACTATAAATTTCATTTTTTATTTATTGTCTTTATTTTGTTTTTAGCACCTTGCGTTTCCACACCTCCACCTCTATCTTTCGACGATTCTCTTTCCCCGTCTCAACTTCCAGCGTCCGGTTCTCGATCTTCTCCCCCACCTGATGTCCCCTCTAAACTTCATTTCAAAGTTGCAACCTTGCCAATTCCAAAACCTCCTTTACCACCACCTCCGCCTATCCCACAAGGTTCTTTGCTTCCTCCGTCAGATCTTCAAATTCCTTCCACTCACGACTCCCCTCCTCCACTTCCTATCACTTTAGCTAAAAATACTTCACCTCCCTCTCCTCCTGATGATAGATCTCGTGACCACACGTTCGTTCCAAATTTCCCAATGAGAAACACCAACATTCCACACCCCATGGCTTTAAGGAACAGACAACAGAGTACTGTATTAAGAGGGAACAGAGAATACTTACTTCCTCCACCACAAAACATCCCTCAAGGTAGAGGTTTACCACCCCCAAGACCTCCTAAATCATGAGTGTTATTTAATTTTAAAAGTACCACGGGCCGACTATTTTACATTTTACATCAATGTATAAATAATCAAACATATTAGGAAAACACTTCTAACATGTAAAATATGAAACGGTCATCACATTTCATTGAAAAAGACAATTATAACAAATAAATATTAAGATCACAAAATTTCAAAACCTTCTTCTCATAAAATCTTCTCTTTTCCTCTATCTTCACAGACAAACATGTTGAGAAACTGGATCCTCTTCTTTATCTTGACATCAAAAATCTTCGCTCTGAAACTAGAAAACACAGAATCACAATATGAAGTTCATCAAGGCTTTGTTTTAAAACAAGCAGGACATTCAAGATTTATCTCAAGCTACTTGAATATAAATACTAACTTAAGATGCTCAAAGGAATTATATAACATTATAGAAAATGTATTAATCAAAAATACCCAGCTACTAACTAATTATATACCATACTTGCAACAGAGGTTCAACAGTAGATTTAACGCTAACCAAACATCACCTGAACTAACATACATTCATTCATTATTACTTGAAAACCAGAAACAATTTAAAAATATCCTCCAAGACCCTTGGGTACTATCCTCTTTAAATATTCAGCCTTCAGCACCCAAAAGAGTAAGTAGAGGCCTAATAAATGTAGGCGGATCGGCATTGCAATATCTATTCGGGACAGCAACCATGAACGATATTAATAAACTTAATACCAAAATTAACTTATTACAAGATACGAGAGCCCATATTTATAAACTTAAAGAGCAAGTTCATCAGAATACTAATACATTAATAAATATAAAAGACAATTTGAAAGTGTTAACCCAATATATAAATGCATCTATACCTTCGATAGAATTACAGCAGGAAATATCGAAGCTAAACACATACTTAAACTTAGAAAAAACAATCTCGAACAACATACACACCCTCATTGTAACCATACAAAATATATGGACCACAGCAAAGTACCAAAACACTCCCTTAAATGTATATTCTTATGATATTTTACACGAGCTTATCAGAAATAGTAGCCAAATTTTACAACACCAACCAATAATACCTCTTACGCACGAATCATTCTACAAGTTCCTATCTCTATCTTGGTCATTTATACACGAAGACGATGCTTACCTTCTATCTACTATCATTCCATTTTCCGACGAAACTTCTTACAAAATTTATAAAGTAATTCCCTTCCCCACGCCACTAAATGCCACATACCCAAGACTGATGTTAAATAACGAATATCCCTACTATTTTCTAAATCATCAGACTCTCAAATATACCTACAGTAAAAGTTTGACAGAAGACACTTGTAAACATTATGATTCAAATTTCATTGCTCCCAATCCTAACCCCACGCTAACACTTAATACCAAAGACTGTATCATGAATCCGCAATATTAAGAACAATCAACTGGGGTCTGGTGACATACTCTCCTATCTCTCTGATAGGCCCCTTTCAACTTAAGGTCGGACATCAAACCCTACTCACTTTCTCTTCCGAAAGTCGTTAGCTTCAACTCCCCTGTCCCAAAAGTCAACCCGATCTAATTACTAGTACATTTCCTTCTCCCACAAGCCATGCACATTATGTTTCAGACAAGTTACCACCTACAGGTACTTCCCATTTCTTCCGTGCAAACAATTGGTAATATTAACAATAGATTCTCAAATTCCGGAGGTATCCACGGTTGACCGTCAATTTTACCCCAATGTACTTTCCTGACTTTCCAAATTAAAATTAAAAACCGATTACATCCCCAGTGATGAGTCTCTTGAACATCTATCAATCGACTTTACCAACTCAGAAAAGCATAAAATATCCATTCTTTCTATATCCGGGATCTCCTACATTTTTGCAAACGCATACTAAGCTTCTTAGGAATCTGTGGTTTATTTTAAACTTCCCCTACTTTCCTGTACCGCCCTGCCAGCTCCTCTTGCAGCTCCCTAGTGTTCAATATACCGTGGTCCAACGTGCACCTATACCCGAACCAAAATCAACCTCTTCCATTTACCCTGGACTAGAACCCACATATTCAAATCCTCCTGCATAAATTGCATACCTCAATTTCCTTTTTTTCATTGGCACTGGCAGTGGACCTCTTTCACAGAAATTTATCTGTAAAAGTCTATTTGAACAACAAATTTGATATATCCATTTTCTTGTTCATTATCGATTTTATCTTTTTAGATAAAATTTTATTTTCCTTTCTTTGAGTTTTTTTTTCTTTGGCTTCAAAATCTGTTACCTCATAACCAAAGTCCTTTTTGTATCAAATTAAATTTTGTATTTTCTGATCTGATTAATATATTTATCAATTAAACATCGCATTTATCATTTGAAACTAACAGTCCAAATCATGTTCCCCCTTTTTTCCCCCTTTTTTTTCCTATAAGAAAGCGCTGGTTCATTCTTAAAATTTATTCTGAATCCTGATGTACTACCGACAAGTCTATTTTTCTTCCATTTTCCTCAGTTTGTGATCTGGTAAGTTTTGAATTTTTGTTTAGGTTATTAAAATTTATTTTTCACACTACAAGAAAATTTTTACACTCGGTCCGTAATAATTTATTTTGATTTTAAAATTCGTCACAAAAATAATTTTAAGTTTCACTCGATTTTCCTTTTTTTTTCATTTTATTTGAATTATATTTATTTCCTTATTTATTTTTATGAAACATAGAATTGATTTTATATTTTTCCTTCTTGTGTTAACCCCCTAGTCAGAATTTGAAATATTGTTTACCCCACTCTCTCAGAAATTTATATAACATTTTTTTTCTTCAGATTTCGTAGTCCCTTAGAAAACTCCCCTACTAGCAAGCATGATCCCAGTAAGTCGTGTGTCGATTTTATTTAAATATTTTCTGTTCACTGTGATCCTATTCTACTCACTAGTTCCATCTTTCAATGGTAAAGTTTTTGACACTGTGGGAAAATAATTTGCCTGGCCTTTTTTAGAACCACATTGAATAATAAATAATGAATAATAATAATGCACCATAATCCCGTTCCTGGACCCTTTGTTAATATTAATCCGATTTGTTTTATGTTTCTTTAATTTTACTAAAATTTTACGACCATTTTAAAACACCCTTAACGCTTTGCTTTCCCGATTTTTCTCCCATTTTTATTTAAGCTCCTCACCCAAAATCGTTTTTTTTTTTATACAAACTAGTCGCTGTTGGAATCAATTCTTAATTTCACTATAAAATAATCTACACTACACTTCAACCACCAGAACATTCTCAACTTACAATTTATTTTTGAAAAAATAAAAATAATTTAAAGTTTCTTGGCTCCAATTTTTTTTTTATTTGTTGTTACTAAACTCATTTTTAATTTTTCATTTGGACCAAGAAAAGATTTTTACTTTTCATTTTTTAAAATTTCAACTCTAAGTGTCATCTTTATAGATAAACTGATTTAACTTTTATTTGTAATTTATGAATTTCTTCTTCAATAAAAGACACTAGTTTTTAACTTTACATTTGTATTTTGTTGAGAAATTTTGTTCAACTTAACAGTGTCTATATTATTAATAATTTTGTACTAAAATGTTTCAATCTACTTTTATATTAACGTCCACTTGAAAATTCATTTATTACTTTTTTAATTTTTCTTGAGGCCACTCGCTGGACTTTTAAGAGGTGAAAATACTATTGATTTTTGTTTGAGAATATTTACTTTGTACAATAAAGGAAGCAGAGATGCAATTTACTACTCCCAAGCTTTACCTAAAATATCGCCCAACAAGAAAAGAATCTATGGTTTGAAATCGGCGAAATATATATTATTATATACTTATTATTATATATTATATATCATATATATAAACAACAATACAAAGTAGATATATATATATATACTCGATAGATATATATAAATATATATTAGTTTAAGCAAAACTTATATATATATATTATTATAATTAATCATAATAGTTATATATATATATTACTATATACTAATACTAGTTTATATAACTTATACCATATCCAAATTCTTCAGGGGTGTCGTACATAAGAAAAGTCACATTATAACCGCTTATAATTATATATAGTTATATATATATATATATATATAGTAGTATAAGTATATATATACTATATATACCTATAATATATAATATATATAATATATATTAAATATATATATATAATACCATTAGTATTGAAGGGCATAGAGAATAATAGTTGAACGGAGAGAAAGAACCGGGTCGACAGCACGAAGCACACTCTCCTTTCAAAACTCGGGGAGGAATGCCATCCAGCCACCCGCTTTTCCCTAACGTTCAGTAGATTCAGGAGCCCAGGGCAGCCCGTATCAAATGTAATCTCAGGCACAAAGCAATAGGACACCTTGAGAAAAAGGAGAAGATGAGGGTTAGGTGCAGAGCCAGGGAAATGCGCAGAACTCGATGATCCAGAGGATCTCGACAATCGTTAGAGTGAACAATAGTGAGCCGAAGAGATTGCCCTTTTCAGTTGGAGAGTTCCGTAGCAATCAGAACCATCAGATCGATTAAAGGAGGAAAGATCATCCATCGAATGTAGATTTACAGAAGGTTGTAGATACGATAGCGCCGGTTTATTCTGCAAAGGCACAGAACTACAGATGGTTGTCAAAAGATAGCTAGAATCACTAAGGAGTGATCGTTCCATACACTCTAGAGCCGCACTTCGTTTGTCTAAACTGATAAATGCCTCTGCTCGTGCGTCCAATGAGTATCCCTGCAACATTTCTGACTTGCGAATGAAAATAGCATCGGATGGAGTGAATATCAGCGACGAAAAGAAGAGAAATTTTATATGCCACCCCTGATAACGCGATTGTCTCTAGCCTGAATGGCACGAGAACAATACTATCGAACCAGGGATAATAGTGAATGAGACAAGAATTTAGCATCGAAGAAGCGAAATGAACCTGCTCATGCCCTAGGACATCTGTATCCAAGCGATACAGCTCCTACCATTGGACGAGATCATGAAGCGAAATATTCGAGCGCCAGTCTTACACCAGAGGGAAAAAGCAGATCATTTCCAATTATAGTTAGAGTAGATAGCAGCAGCAAAAAGCCCCCCCAAACTCGAATTCCCCGATCAACAGTGCCAGAAAGAACGCATACGTCAAATGGAGCTGTTGCGACGAGAAAAGTATTTAAAATTAAAAGGTCGTGAGTCTAGATTTACCACAAAACAGGCAGCGAAGGTGGCTTCCTGTATTCTCTTATGAAAAAAGAGAACGTGACTATGCACCAAACTTGTGTGAAAACAAGTTTATGTGTTCGAATCCGTAGGTTCAAGTAAATTGAGTTTCGGGCACAATCTAGTCGAGAATGGCTTAGTCGGTTTGTAGTTCTTTAATGTAGTTGCTCCAGATTCGTTAAGAATCCTGACATGATTCGGGCCTCCTCCCCACTAATCTATTAAGATATTGTGAAGAACACTGTATCCCAACCAATTCAGTTGCTGTACATTGAAACCCCTACATAGTTTCAGAAGCACACCCTACTAGCTATTGGTCATTGGCAGACAAGACTATTAACATTCTCGCATCTGTAGAAGTATCGTTAAATATTTCATATCACAAAGTCGAACACCCTTCGCCCGCGCTCCAGCTTGTAGATCGAGACCTACCATCAACGAGTAGAAACAGTGCTATGTTTATGCTGGTGAAGATTGCCTTTAAGTAACAGACTTACCCTGCAGTCTGTAAAGCACAAGATATTGTAACGTGCCGATAAGAAAGGGAAGAAAAGATTAAGCCAGCAGAACAGTCCGAAATTAGGAGATTCGAATCACGAGACCTAATTACAAAGGTTAATATTACATAGGCATACTCCACCCTGTAGACGGAAATTATGAAATAAGTAAATGTGGATACATTAAACGAGTAGAGATGAAATCTTAGCCATCTAGTCTTCCAGGAACAAGAGCAAAAGATTAGGATTAGAGTTAGAGAGGTGGTATGTCACGGATGTTGATGAAGTCAATAGAAAGCCCGCACCCACGCAAATCTGCCATCACACACACACACACACACACACACACACACACACACACAGAAAACAAGTACAAATATGCCAAAAGAAACCAAAAAAACAAAAGAAAAATCGGCTGATTAAAAATTGATCAAACGCCTAAAACCTAATGTTAAAAAGTTAATTAGCAAATTCAATTAAAAAATCAAATTTTGATATAATAAAAAAAAATAAAAACTCAAAAACTTAACCTTTCAAAATTTACCTTACTAAAAATTCGCAACCACAGGTGATTCCAAGAAGAAAAGAAAAACTTAAAACTAGAACTATCTTTTAGAAAACTCCAAGCGCAGAACTTCTCTGAAACTAATAAATGTATACTAACTAGGGATGTAACGGAACCAGAATTTTTGGTTCCGGCCGGAACCGGAACTTTCGATTTCAGTCACACCTTACATATTCTACTTTAAAACTTGTCTGATAACAAGTGGAGTCTCTGAGAGTATGCTGGCTCTTGTCTATATCCATACTGTGAGCTCTTAGTTCTGTAAGCCAAAATTTGGATAAGCTGATCAATAAATTTATTTCTAAAGGAATATAATTATTATAAAGTTTTACGGGTCTTCAAAGTTTAAAAAGCTTTTTCAGAAGCGGGTAACGTGTTTGAGGATAAGAGATGACATTTAACTCCACAACATGGAGAGCAACTTATTTTCCTACACTACAACATTTCAAAATTTAAATAAGTTCAATTTTAAGTAAGAAAATTATGGAATCTTGTTTTAAAATTTTTAACATTTTTGCTTAAACAGTCTATTATTTTGTTTTGTAGTAGTTTCTACTTTAAAGTTAATTTCTTTTAATAATAATAATAATAATAATAATAATAATAATAATAATAATAATAATAATAATAATAATAATAATAATAATAATAATAATAATAATAATAAAAAATAATAATAATAATAATAATAACAACAAATAATAAATGCCCAGATAAAAATTATTTTACCCCAGGTCTAGATTTCTAGAGCAGGATTTGGCAAAAAAAGATCAAAATATTTAAATCAACTGATTTTTTACGTTTTTTTTTTTATTAAAAAATCATGATTTTTTTTTATTTTTTGATTTTTAGGCCTTTTTTTCTAAATTAATAATTAATCCTAGCTATTACCTAATTAATGATAAGTATATTTCATCGGCCAAACTAAAGAAAGTACCAGCATGATATCTCTAAAACTAAGATAGGTACAAGAAACTAATAACATATATGGAATCAGCGTATGAAATTTGTATGAAAAAAAAAAAGGATTTTTTTTAATATGCTAATAACATATTTGGAATCAGCGTATGAAATTTTTTTAAATTTTTTTATGGGGCTCGAGCCGACAGTGAGATAGAGGGGGGACGAAGTCTCCCCGTCGTCCCCCAGGAGGCTGCGAGACCCCGACTCTTTGCATCTTTGCGGTTTACCCTAGGGTATTCTTTTAGTTAAAAGAAATTTTTTATACAAATTTCATGCGCAGATTCCATATATGTTATTAGTTTTCTTGTACCTATCGTAGTTTTGGATAAAAAAAAAAAAAATCATTTTCCATACAAATTTCTTATGCTGATTCCATATCTGTTATTAGTTTTCTTGTACCTATCTTAGTTTTAGAGATCTCATGAGGGTAACTTCTTTAGTTTCACCTATTTCATCTACATAATAAGTAAATTCATCAATGTTGTTTCAAGTCAATTTTAATAAAGAAATAAATAATGAGTACATCGATCATTAAAACAATTATATAAAAAAAATATTATATATATATATATATTATATATATATATATAATAATACTATATATATATATATATATTAATATAGTATATATAATATATATATATATAATATCATATATATATTATATATATATATATATTATAATAGGTATATTATTAAGACTGGCGCACATAAAACCTGCCCCATCTAAGAAAAAATGATTATCAATAAAATATTTACCTAACTACCTACGACCGTACACGACGGTTATCACAACAATGTGGAGTATCATGCAGATCATATCAACGCATCCTTCATGGCTTAAAAATGAAACCCTACCGTGTGAGTGTTGTTCATGAAATAAAAGAAGCGGATAAGTGTAAGCGTAAAACTTACTGTAATTGGTTGCTAGAGAATGTTGCTGGGGGAAATGTTGATCCGTTTCTCTTCTTTTCAACGGATGAAGCTTGGTTTCATCTGTCGGGTTGCGTTAATTCCCAAAACTGTCGACACTGGGCTACAGAGAACCCACACGAGTCCCTGCAAATGCCATTACACGATTTAAAAATTGGTGTTTGGTGTGCTCTTTCTGGTAACAGAATAATCGGTCCAATATTCTTCAATGAAACTGTGAATACCAATGTTTACCTACAGATCTATAGTGATTTCTCTGCACAGTTAACTCCAAACGAAAAGCGTTATGCCTATTTCCAGCAAGATGGGACACCTGCCATACGTCGGATCTGTCATTGACTACCATACATACCGTTTTACAGAGGAAAGTACCATCAGCAAGGGTTTGTGGCCTCCCCGTCTCCGACCTCCCACCATTAACATTTTCCTGAAGATTTCTTAAAAATCTAGAGTCTACCACAACAAATCCCAGAATAATTGACTCATTGAAAAACAACATACGTCACAACGTGTATTGAGAAATGTTTTCAATAACATGCTTAAACATGCAGAACTTTGCTTTGTTCTTGACGGAAAACATTTCGAACATAGATTTTAAATCTCCTGCTCTGTTAATAAACCGTAGGTAAGGACTGTCCTATTATTGTCCTATACTATACTACTATTGGATAGGACCTGATCGTACGTACGACTAGGTCGGTAGATTTCATTATCGATATTCCTTTTTCGGATGGCCGGTTTTATGTGCCCCCCGGCCCCCAAAACCCTTTTCTGGTTAAATTTTTTTTGGGTATATTATATATATAATATAATATATATAATATATACTATATAATATATAACTAAGTTTATATAATATAAATAAATTATATAATATATATATATATATATATATATATATATTATATATAATTTAAATCTTAATTAAACTAAATAATTATATTACAAACTTATTATAATATAAATTAGGATATTAACTTAATTTTATAAAATAAATAATTAAAAAAGCAATTTTGTGTCTAAAAAAAATAAAAAAATCTCAAAAAAATCCCCAACCCCGTTCTAGAGTATTAAAGCTACCGGTTCGAGTATGAAAATATTGTTTCATATTTAAAGTTTTTGAAAGTATATAGTCGAAGGTCATTTTATCATGATATTTGTTCACATATATCAATTTTCTATATTATTTTTTATGCATAGTCATAACTGAGTAAATGACAAATCAATTACTGAATTTTATTAAGAAAGACATTTGAAAAAGTAGAAAGTTCCGGTTAGTTCCGGCCGGAACCAAGTTAGTTCCAGCCGGAACCAGAACTTCCAAAAAATCGAGGTTCCGGCCGGAACCTGGTTCCAGTACATGCCTAATACTAACTGATATGAGTTAATAAAAACTTTAATTAAAACAAAGACAAGATTGAAAAACACACACTTTCACTAAACACAGCTTTACACAATAATAATAACAATAAAATAAATATAAACTATCAACCGAGAGCACTCAAAAAACACGTCTGCACCTCACAATGACCAAACCAAATTAGATTGCTACAACCATTTGAAGAATTAACTAAAAGAGCGAGTGATGGTGATGTAGATTTATCTTTTGTAATACCTGCAGTTAATGCATTGCAAAAATATTTAGCAAAACTTGGAAGGATAGCGGTGTAAAAAACTATGAAAGATGAACTTTTAAATTCTGTTACTGAATGTTTTCTGGTACCATTAAAGAGAAGAAACTTTATGTACTTGCAACAGTTCTAAATCACAATACAAATTAGCTCCCTTTGATATTAATTGACAGTAAAAAATAAAATATGCTCAAAGAAGAAGTAAAATTTTTTATAAAAGTTAAAGAAAATATTACATTAAGTTCAGATTCTGATGAACAAAATGATGATCAAAATTATCAGTCTCATCCAGATTCACATGAAGAATCTGAAATGAAACGTCAGATATTGAGAAGGAAATACATTCAATTTTCTGAAAAGTGCTTTGATGACATGCTACAAGAAAAATCGTCAGAAGAAAATGAAGAATATTCAGATATAATAACCCAAGTGGAACTGATCAAAGGTGAAAAATGTTAAATGCAAACGTAGAAGCAGCAGTGAGAGAAAACAACATGTATGAATTAGAAATACTATTCAAACTACTGTGCATAAATATTTTGCAGCACACTTATGCGAACGGAAATCGGGATGCTGATCCACTGTTTATGGTGAAAGAAAGAAAGCTCTTTATCCTGATTTTGCATCTTACCTTAATTAGCTAGGAAAATATCTCTCTGCCTCACCTTCAAGTGTATTTAGCGAGAGAATGTTTAGCCAAGCAGTAAATATTTATACAAGTAAAAAGGAATTTGTCTTTCTCCAAACAAGATTACTTTGATCAGCTCTTGTTTCTTCATCATAATTAAGAGCATTTGATTTTAAATTTTAGAAAATGTTTACCTAAATAGCAATGCAAAAGCAATTTAACTTTCCTTTCACTGACTTTGTTTTTAACAATATAATTTAATTTTCTTCAATAAAACTCTATTTGATACTCAACATAATTCGATAACAGCTGTACATTGCACTTTATATTAATTAGTGTCGTGGGACGATTAAATCGTCATCGTCCATCGGCAAAAATCGGGCATATTTTTTTTAAATCGTCATCGTCATCGGCAAATTTCGCCGATTATTTTGCCGATTAATTGAACAATTATTAAGAATTTTGAATATATTAAAAACTCAATAATAAATAATAATAATAATAATTATATATATAATATATATATATATATAAATATATATAATATATATATATAATATATATAATATATATAATATATATATATAATATATATATTATATATATATATAATATATATCATTTATAATATATAATATATATATATATAGTAACCCATTTGCTTATGGTATGTATGACATTCCAGTGCCAATTGTTCGCCTTTCTGTTATGCGTTCATATCCACACTCATCCTCCAGACAACATAATCATATACCACGATACTTAGTATCCAACACCCCTCTTGCTAACAAATCTTACAGACATTCCCTATCCCTTATATCCATACGTGTAGGGAGAAAAAATTGCCCACATCGATATGTCTGCGTGTCGTAGAAGACGACTAAGGGACGGTGGTAGTTAAGGTTGGCTGCCCACCACCACTTATCTTTGCCAGGAATGCTAATGCATGCCTTGGAGAAGGTCGTGACTCGCAGTAAGCGCCCTTCTATCCCTCGGCGAAAATATGTATGAATCTTATCTGTATATGAAATGTCAGAGGAATAAAATGTTGAGGAGAAGAGGAGAGACGTGATGATGTTATTTAGAAAGGCAAATTTGATTTGCTCGCGTGACTGAAACAAAGATGAAAAGGAAACGGTTTGAAAATGAGTGTGTGTGTTGAAATGTGTTGTGTGTTGCTGTGAAAGAATTAGAGGGGATAGAAGGATTGCCAATTCTGATGAGGAGTTGTGGTTTCTAGAGAGCCATGTAGATTTGTGTGTGTGAGTACTACAAGTCTAAAAGGTTTAAATTTAAGTTTAAAAGGTCAAAAATTTGTGTGGTTGCGACATATGGTCCATCTGAGGGAATGTTGAAAAGAGTACGATTTTCTGGGGATAATCTGAATGATGTTTTGGATTGGGGGGAATAGGAGATTCAGATTCATTTTGCCACATATCTGCCCATTCAAGGATTTTTTTTTTACAGTGGTCACACCATCCACGGGCAGAGCCCTATTCAAGGAGGGGCTTTGTAGTACTCTCAAAAGTTCAACCTCTAGCGCAAAATTACGCATTATGAGCACAGACGCAGGCTTTAAAGTGAGGAGATTAAATTCAGTAGGAAATGACAGAAGATGGAAGAGAATTCCACAAAAACAGAGGTGGTGGGAAAAGAAGAAAGCACCACAGCAAACTAGCATGGAGTTACCAATGTCAACCCAATACTCGTGCGCAGATACAGCACATATTGTGCTACGAAGGCCGTCGTAAAGTGGTGGGTAGACGAAGTGTATAAGTTCAATACGAGCACTTGGCAGCTGCCGCGGTACCTATAGGATAAGAGATAAAGCACCAAATCGGCCTCGCCAAAAGATAGTAGGGTCAAGTGAACTTGGAAAGTACAGAAACGTTATAAGCCCTTTTTTGCCGTTGACTCGTTCCTGTCCAAAAGCCTGGTGAAACCAGAGCCCCTTCCCCCAGATATTGCAGAGCAGTACTCCATACATTGGCGAATGAGACCTTTGTATAGCGCGG
>JABUQX010083722.1:0-2500 GCA_015478945.1 Trachelipus rathkii | reverse complement strand
TAAGTAGGAGCTTCAGGATGATAGTTTGGGGACCTTGAATGGTTGATAGGTCGATCCAAAAATATGGATGGGTATAACAGGTGTTTTGGGGTGTCGGGGGAGAAAATGAGAATGGTTAGGAAGGGTGAATGATTTCTGTGAAGAGAGAGGTATGTGTTGTAAGTAAATACTTTCTTTAAACACAAGAGTATCCATAAGTATACTTAGAAGTTGGTGTAGGTAGAGATGGTATCGAAGGAAAGTATGATTGATTTTTGTTGGTGAAGAAGGAGATATGTTGAAGTATGTGTTTGGATGTTAAATCAGTGAGGGTTTAGGAATGGGATTATCGGGATCATTGTGTTCTTATGTAAATTAAGTTAGTGGGGCTTGGATGGAGAGAAGGTGATAAGGAAGGATAGGTAAAATTATGAGTGAGAAGTTAAGTGAGCAAGGGACCAATAAGGATAAGTATGTAAGAGCGCTCGCTAGTAAAATGCGGTGGAATGTGAACAAGTTGATACTGACCAAATCTGGGGCAAAGAAGGAAGCAATTGTTAGTATTGCAAAAGGAAGGGTGTGGATGTGCTAAAGTAGGGAAGTAAGAATGTTAACAGCGAATGTTGGAATGAAGAGGTGATGAAAGCGGTTAAAAGTAAGAAAGATGCGTGGTTGAATGTACTTAAAGAAATTGATGAAGACTCAAAAGAAAGATGCTGGAAAAATTATATAAGGATGAAAAAAAGAAATACGTAAAAGGTTGCGATTACGTTAGAAAAACAAGAGGTAAAATGAACAGTTTGGAAGAGGAAGAATGAGGACATACAAGGAATAGGAAGCTCTTCTGGAAGGAAATCGCGAAAGGTTAAGAATGAGGAATAAGGGGGAATCTGCTTAGAATTAGATTGAATAGGGATGCGTGGCTTTTGTAACTGATGAAAGGATTGAGCGGAGTGTGGAAAGAACACTTCGAAAAATCTGCACAATATTAACAGTAATGAATTTAGTGAATTGTGTTGGTTTTGATGGTGTACAAGAAGAATAGGTATTGTTGGGATAGGTTATTATAAGGAGGAGGTAGATTGGGTAGAGTGAGAAAGTTGAAGAATGGTAAAATCGTGCAGGTATGAGAGGAAATTAACTAGTTGAAATGATCAAGATCGAGCGAGAGGTGATTGATTGGAATTTGGCAAGTTTGTGTTAATAAATCGCTGAGGAAAGGATAGAGTACCAAATCTAGGAGGGGGGGGGGGGGAAAAAAGGAGCGGTAATAGTACCCTTAGATAAGGGTAAGGGGAAAAGGGGAACTGTAGAATTATAGGGGAATAAGTTACTGAGTGTTGTAGGGAAGTATATGCTGGTAATTTTGGTTGCAAGAGTGCGTCGAGTGACTGAGGGACTGGTTATTTCGTGAAGAACAAGGTGCGTTTTAGGATGGTAGAGGATGTGTGATCAAATCTTTACATTGAAACAATAGATTGAGAAAATGAGGAGAAGAAGAATAAATTATATTTAGGTTTTATGAGATTTACAACAGCTACGTATGATAGAGCTAATAGGAAGCTGTATGGCAGTATTAGTGATACTATGGTGTTGTGGTAGGCTTTCTGAATGGAATCCAAAAATATGTTGACGATAGTAAAGCGGTTGTTAAAATTACAATGGTGTCAATGTGTGATTGGTTTAGGATTAAATAGCGAGTGAGACAGGGTTGTGTATGTCTCCTTGGTTATTCAATGGGATATGGGATGGGGTTATGAAAGAATTCGAATTGGGGATGGCAGGAAATTTAGAATGATGGAGAGTGGAGAGGAGTGGAGGGTGCCCTACCTATTATATGCGATGATTTGTTCTGTGTGGCGAATCTGAAGAGAGTGTGGGAAGATGATTAGTAGAGAGATTTGGCACAGTGTATAAAAGGAGAGGGTTGAAAGTAAACGTAATAAGAGTAAGGTTATGTTGTGATGAGGATAGTCCTCCAGTGTGAAGTGTATGTTAGATGATATAGCAGCTGCGAGCAAGTGTCTGAGTTTGAATATTTAGGGTATATGTGGTTGGATGGAGAAGGGAACGGATGATGCAGAGTTGTTAAGTTAGATAAGTTCGTGGAATGGCAGGAAGTTGCGGTGCAATTAAATCGTTGTGAATGTAAAGGACTAATCTTGAGTGCGCTAGAGTCTTACATGAGTGTATGTTATTACCTGTTATGGTATGGTAGTGAGACTCGTGGTCTGGAATAAGAAGTATATCTAAAGTTCAATGTGTTAGATGGACAATCTTAGGGCTGCTAGGTTTGAAAAGAATTAATAAAATGAGGAATGAACTATTAGAGAGTTGTGTGGTTGTGAAAGAAAGGCGTAAATCCAGAGCAATCAAAGATGTCATACAGAGATATAAACTGAAGAGTACTATTGAGATGGTTTGGTCATGTGGAAGGATGAATGATAGTCTGCGTTGGTTAAGCGGATGTATAGTGGAGAGTGTGTTGGAGAACCGACCGGTCTGGGAGAAATCTCTCTCG
>JABUQX010083721.1:0-44584 GCA_015478945.1 Trachelipus rathkii | reverse complement strand
ACATACAATACAGAATTATTTTGACTCAATACAGTTTTATTGTTCATTTTTTTAGATACTAAATGTTGATATCAGAATTTCATTTAGACAAAACGATAGGCGATAAATGGATATAGGACTAAGGAAAGAATAAAAAAACACATGAATACCGACAAGAGATCATTTCTCAGGCTGAGAGTAGACTGAAGCCTAAATGCAGCAGGAAATAGATGACAAGGAATACCCATAGAACAGAGGTAGCTGGAAAGAAATAAAATAAATTAGAGAAAGAGTTTGTGACTCAAAATCGAAAGAGGAGTTCAAATTTGAGTCAATGTGAGAAACAAATTGGTTGGGCGTGGACAGGGAGTGGATTAAAAATGGGCGGCTTGGGTCGGTTTCAAGGGATTTAAACACTAAACAATACTACCTTGTCTAAAATTTCTGTCAGATATGGTTATGTGGAAAGCATTGGGTTAAGCACGGGGTACGAGGTCCTCGATGGCCTGAGCAGATTTCCCCCTCTCCAGCGGGTTCCCTTTGTTCCTTCTCCTCCTTATATATATAAAAAAATTATTAAAAAAATGACAAATACATTCCAAAATACAAGAATAGAAGAACCTCAAGATATGTATAGATCGCATATTCCACATAAACAAAATAATATAGAAAAGAAAAAATAAAAACAATACTCAATAATAAAAAAAAATAACATGAATTAATTAATAAAATATATATTATCTAGTATAATTATTAAGGTATCATAATAATAATTATAATCCTCTATATATATATATATATTATATACATTTATACCCCATTGGTAATATAAAAACGAAGTACGAAGTTTATATGATATTATAATCTTATATTATATTATATTAGAAAAACTGGAGGATCTAACTATCACATCACTTTTCATAGTAAATTTTTATTTTCTATTTAATCAGATTTTTTTATTAAAATATTAATTAAGTAATTACTATTAATCTACCACATATTATATAATTTTAATAATAGTAGCTCATTAAAAGACAAGTTTTATCTGATCTGTGACTATAGGTAGATTAGGAGATTTTATATAACATAATGAGAATAATTACTAGTATTTAGCAAAATGTATGTGTATTAAGTGGTTAGGTAGATGTTGACAGGATGTCTGTGATTTAAGATACTGCTGTGTGATGTATACCTAAGATTTAAATAAAGGGCATTTAGTATAAATGGTATTTGTAGTGAGTTTGAGAAACAAAGTTATTCGACTATTGCCGCTCCTTCATACAAAAAGAAACGAAACCTTTTGTAATTTATAGAGAAGCTCAGACAAAAGAATAACTCAGACTCCTGATATACGAAACAAAATGGCAAAATGGGCAAATTTAATTACTTAGGAATGGTGCTAAGCAACTCGTTTAGGATAAATTGGCCAGCGAAATGGCAAGACAAATATTATTATATGTGGAAATGGCATGTAAATGGCAAAATACTTGAGAGGCAGAATATTATCACAGGACACAGTTTGATCGAGGGTCCTAACCGGTCGTTACTGTCCACCGAGACAGAAAATTTGCTCACAGTATAAGGCATATGATCCATCTGCTGAGTGGAAGAGAAAAGGTTTGTCGCGAAGATAAACGTTGAGACGAGAGGAACAATACTTTATAATCATTCCAGGGAGATGCTTTTATAAAAAGGTTGAAATCGTACTGAAAAGAAGAGACTCATTAGAGCATTAAAAAGCCTGCAATATAGCTAAACTAATCTCGAGCAAAGGATGAATTTGCGCTTCTCCTTCAGTGTTGAAAAACTCTAATCATCACACGTACTACAAAAATATACTGTTAGTCAGAAAGTAATGGCAAGAGATAAGCTTCTCTCTCTTCTCTCGACTAAAACGTATTTAATTTAGATATTATATATATAGGTACTACTTATTTGTAAATTATAATTAATATAATTGCTATTATACAGTTTATATAAATGTAAAAATGTATCAATGAAATATTTTTTTTTACAAAATTGTTATAAATTTATATTAATAAACTAAATAAGATTCCATTTAAAGTATTAGAATAATACAATTTGGATACGCTTTATTATACTATGGTAATACAATTCAATGGTAATTATAAGAATAAATCTATATAATACAGTTAGTGGATATGGCATACTATTGTATTAAATAATAATTTATTATCTATATATCATGAGTAAAATCAAGTTTATATTTACTGAATAAGAGATAATCTATAGAATTATTTTAAGATGCATATATACTCTAAGTACTAATATATCATATATATAGGAAGACTAATAAAGTAGTATATTATTTTATTTACTATGACAAGATATAACATATTTTATAGATATCATATTATTGAAATTCTTAAGATAGTATTGAGAAGTATTATTGTATTTACCAGATTTGAACACTATATAAAAACTTTAATCTTAAAATATATACACCTGGATACCAGAGTGTGGATCTTAAATTCATATTATATATACTCACTAAATGCATTTCATCTCAAAATTTGAAACGACATATGTTAATATTTATATAATAGTGAATTATATCAAACATTATATTTTTATTATACAATTATATTATCGACTGGGCTCTTCAATTTTATATTTTAGTCTTAAAAATGGTAAAATGTGACAATAAATGTATGCCCTCCTCAGTGATTGTCATGATTTTCAAAATTGAGACATTCAAATTTTTTTCATATATTTATAATATCTCTACCATTCTAATTCAAAAAAATGTGATCAAATGTGCGGTAATAGTGATTTTTATTCGCTATTGTAGTTAACACCTCACACTCTAATTATTATTGAGATCAAATTTATTTACAATTATTTATCTTAGTAGCTTATGCCTAGGTTTATGGATATATTATATTAATATTCATACGACAATGTTGTTGGATGTTTTGTCTTAAATTTTAAGAACATCTATTAATGTTATTATTTTTTTCCCAGAATCACAAGGTTATTTTTTTATTAATTGTTAGTGTCAAATTTTCATGAAGTATCTTATTTGGACGCCCTAAAATCCAGTCGTATTAGATATAATATAATACCACTATAACTAGATCTAATAATAATGAATATGAAAAAGATCATTAGCAGTAATTAATACAATTATACGTCAGAATTATAAATTTTTTAATATTAGGTTGGATTTAATTAAAATAATATATTAATCATTATTGAATTATATGAGATAATTAATTTATTATTTTTTAGTATTTGCTTAAAGAAGAAACTTGTATGTATTCCGAAAAGGTGTTTGAGAAACTTTTAGGAAATATTAATTTTTGGTATGGTAAAAAAAAAACTCTGGAAACTTTTCGAAAGCCTTTCAGAAACAAACAAAAAAATAAAAAAAAATAAAACGTTTCGCAAACATTTTCAAAAATTGTTTTCGAAGTGTTTTCTAATGCTTACTAAACTAACTAACTAACTATTAAACTAACGGCTGATTGTTCGCTAGTTTAGCCGCGTGTGCCGGCAACATCATCACAATAATGCATTTTGAGAATTTAGAGACTTCTTTTTAACGGCTTCGCCTCAATGTTTCATTTAATAATTAATTACCTTTAATTGGTGAAAATATGACATTCTTATACATGCATATTCATAATAAAAAATTCTTCTCCATTGGCAGGTGAAATAATATCATATCATTCTCATCACATGGATTCCTAGTCAGAACCGAGATAATAATAATAATAATAAAAAATAATAATAATAATATCAGTCAATGGGAAAGAGCGGAAACTTCGTGGAAATAATTTTATGGAATCCGTCAGTCATGTCGAATAGGATCATCGGTTGTCCTTTCACAAAGACCGAATTCTCTTCACTTAAAGAGAAAATGTTTCGCTACATTCTTTTTTTTTCGGTGAAGAATCACAGACTTCAAATCTGCCCGTTTTATAAAACAGCTATGCACTCAGTACTTATAGATCCTATAAACACTCATGGTAATACCAGGTATATTATCGTTTATATAGGTTGCCTATAGTATATACCGGAACGAAAATTGATAGCAATTTAGTATGAGTTATCATATATATATATACTTAGTTATTCAATATTATATAAAATTTTTTATAAATAAATAATTAATATATTATTAGTAAGATTAAATATATATTGAGAAAAGCATTATATATGATTAAAAAAATTTATTTAAAAGTTTAATTGTAAATAAATAAATTGTATTAATAGGTATTTAACAATTTATAAATTATTTATTTATCGGTTTTAAATTAAGGCTCAGAGTAATGATATATTCTGATATAAAATATTCTTTGGATAAAGATTCATAGCACAGACAGTAGTATATGAAGTTGAGGAAAGATTCGGAGCTAAGTTTGAAGAGACAAACAGACATAAGGAGAGAGAGACGAGAGAGGAGTTAAGAGAGAGCGAGAGAGAGAGTAGAGAGAGAGAGAGAAAAGGAGAAGAGAGTGAGAGAGAGAGATGAAAAGAAGAGCAGAAGAGAAGGAGAATTGGAGGATGAGAAAAGTAGGTGAGAGATGAGCACGAAGGAGAGAAGACAGAAATCACAAAGCAGTGGTATATCAATTAATTTAGCGGGTGGATATGCGTATCTAACATTTGTAATAAATACATATTGAACCGGAGGACTTACTAGGTGTTAAACAAGTAATAGCCATTTATTGACGAATGATGGAGGTTTAAGTCGTTTTGTGGCTTCAGGGCTAAAACAGTTTCCAAACGTCGCACATTTAGTAAATCAAACCGAACTGCAGTCTCAGAATCACAACAATAAACTAACTATATATATAATATATTACTGAATATATATTTATATAATAGATATATAAAATATTATAAGTAAAATGACTAATTATATAATATTATATTATATATCTATTATATATATAATATTATATATATAAATAGATTAATATGTCATAGTGATAGTAGTATTAATGCTGTTAAAGGTAAATGTAATTAATTAATATTTTAAATTTTTTAAAATAAGTGTAATAAGATATTAATTAAGATATGTCCTTATGATCAGGTAAAAACAATATAATAAATATATATTGAGTACTCCATATAGTATTGTATAATATAATAAATAAATAGCAAATAGTAATAGCTATCTAAAATAGCTATCTAGGATTTATATTAAAATTTGCCCATGATAATAATTCTTATCTAAGGAGTAAATATATTATATAATCTACTATATTAAAAATAATATTAATTATATATTAATCTTTCTATCAATCCATATTACAAGCACACGGTTTTAAGTTTATTTAGTGTTTCATGGATTGAGCGCAAGACTTGGAGCCGAATAATATTTTGAAGGCAAAGAAGAATCAACAAAAAAGGGATTATCTCACTTATTTATTATTTTATTCAATATTATTTTATTCTATTAGTATATTTATTAATATTATTATTCTATTGATTATTATCTTTCATTATTTTTTTAGTTATCATATGTTATTATTATTATATTTACTTTTGGGAAATCCATTCTATCCCCCCTATTCCTCTTAGAAAGAAATAGACTAAGTTTGAGAGAGATATCCAGAAGGATTGAAAAGGGAAAATTTCAAACTAAAGAACCACGAAGTTGCACACAAGGTCACTTAAAATTAATCTCCTGAAATAATTGCTTTTTCAGGTAATTCAAGAATGGGCTACAGTTTATTGGATAGTCAACGACTACGTATCATAGAATAATATTTCACTTATCTATCTGTATTAAATAAGAAGAGAAAAAAGAAAAAGACAGAAAAAGACCGTCATTAATAAACATTCAGATTCATCATATCATAAAAATTTGATTTCAATTCTTATATATTATTAATTTTTGATACATTATATTTTTATCGATAATTATTCATGTATATTCTCTTTCAGTATCACTTTGTCCGGTGTAATGAGGAATAGAATATTGTAACACTATTGTACGAATGGAGGAGTTATATTGTAATGTTGATTTGTAACTATCTTTAGGTGTAATTCATAGATTCAATATAGCTGAACAATGTACCATAATAAAATCGATTTTAGTCTCATAAACAAATATACTGACATATATGGAATATATTTTAATCATCCTTCATCGTGTATTTCTTCAATGTGAGTCATCAAAATTGTACATGATACAAAATCTGAAGCTCTTTTAGACTGCAGCAAAACTAGACTACACAGCGAAACCACGCACGCTACACACAATCCAGCAATCCTAACATTCAAGAAAAAAGATCATAGATACCCAACAACACACTACTATAAGCGATATTGGCATCCTGAGCATATATAGAACGATATATATCTAAATTATCCCAATACTCAAATTATTAAATTTATTCAAAATACGAATCTGTAGTTAATACTGAACCTGGTAAAATTACAATAACTAAAAAAATTGAGAATATAATTTTTGCTTTCAGAATAATGTTTATTTATAAGGTTAACATATATATAGCGTAAAAGATAATTACCGTATAGCTTGTATTTTAGCTTATTTGAGGAATGATTTATTCACTATTATAAGTAGCTTATAGCAAAGTATCACGTTATCTAAAGAATTAGTTGATTAATCATCTGATCGCTATATACTTATAACTATCTGGTTAAATTAAAATTAGTACTTTGATTGTATTTACTTCAGTCAAATAATAGAACATTCTGTATAGCAAATACTATAATTGTAAATCAATAAACTGTAAGTAAGATGGCTTTTTGTGAATTTTATACTAGCACATCAGAAACTATTATATGTTATTCTACGATGAACTTGAGTGATCTATTACGACTATTAACGTATACTGAATGTGAGCTGTAGTTAGAATGTCTTTGATGTTTTCGCGTACATATAAGTAATACAAGTATCTGTTATCTATCATACATATATATATATATATAAGATACGGTGATATATACTATATAGGTGTATCGGATCTCATCTAGCTAAAATTGAGGAATAGTTGAAAGTAGAGAGGAGGAAGTATGTATGATATGGTATGCAGACACGCGGCAGAGAAGAGACATATGACGAGATGTGTTCTAGGAAGAAGTAGGGAGATGGAGAGAGATGAGAGAGAGAAGAAAGAGAGAGAGAATGAGAGAAGAAGCACGATCGAGGAACAGAGAAGGAACAACAGTAGAAAAGGAATAAAGAGAAGGGTGGGAGACCGAAGAGAGAGAGTAGACACGAAGATAGAATTAGAAAATTGGATCCTGTAAGCATCTTCCTTAAATTTTAACCCTGAATTAGTCATGAAATTAAATCAAGTGACGACTCATGCAAATTATATGAATCTTAGTATTTGTTGAGAGAACGTTTTTTGATCAACTAACTTTATAAAGTAATCAAGGTTCTCAAAATGGAATCTATGTAGCTCAACCAAGCTTGGTCATAACAGAATGCGACAAGAATTTGAAATAAAGGTTATACATTTCAAAAGCCATGAAGACAGCTGGTTCCGTTTCTCAACTCACACTGAGTAAACCTCCATCTATAAATATATTAATATTTATTAACATATAGTAAATAAAATATATATATATATGTAGATAAATATATAATAATATTGATATACTTTATTAATTTTTCAATTATAATAATTTGAATCAATAGATCAAGTTTTATTAATAACATATATTAATATATATGATTAATAACTATCATATATATATATTACCCATATAGCAATAATATATTCTTAGAGAGAGAAGCAATGTTTGTAAAACTGAAGCCAAAAGATTAAAGGAAAGTTTAATTCTCATATAAAGGCCACAAGTTGAAATTTGTGTGGAGGCGAAACAGCACGTTTGTAGGTATTGTTGTTAGGCCCGATCTTGTAATTAGTGACATTGATCATTGAAACCAGTTCCTTCCTAAGCGACTCTCATAGGACATGTCCTACGGAGCACCATGTGACTGGAGCGAGAAAATCTCTTTCACGCTTTTAACTTTCTTATGTCATTTTCACAAAAGAAGTTGTAAGTCTATCTATCTTAATCTATCTATCTATCTATATATCTATGCTCTCTATCTATCTATCTAATCTATCTATCTATTATCTTATAGGAGTATATATATTATTATATAGTAATATATATAAGTGTATATGTTTAGTTTAGATATATATATAGGTATAGTATATGTTAAATTTCTATGTATATAAAGGTATATTATTATATATACTTAGTTAATTCTTTCGCATGTCAGTCATTAATTATTATACATTTTATAAAGATATTAGAAATATATATTTCAATATTTCTAAGTGTTTGAAATATATAATATTCTTATATATCTATTAATACTTATTTTAAAGATTTCTTATATACTATTATCTAATATATATATATATGATAGGTATTGATAAAAATAGTATATATATATTTATATACTTCTTCTTCTTCTTCTTTCTTGCCCGATTTGGTCATAACTACATAACTTCCTGTTTTTATTTTCACTTCAGGCTTTTTATACTTTAATCATTTTATTGCTTTTTTTATCTGTTTACTTTCATCCGATAAGAGACTCATTATTATTTCAAAGACTACTATTTTACTATAATTTTATACATAACTATATTACTATTTTATCTCTGCTCTTCTCTCTAATATCTATACTTCTTTATACTATATTTACTATTATCTTTAAATCTTTATAATAGACAAATACTGTATTTATTACTTATTACTTCTTTCTATTTTGTCATACTCCAATTCTGATGGTCCTTACTTCTTCTATATATATATATATCTTATTGGTTAATATATTTATATTCTATATATTTTATACTTATATTACTAGTTACATTAATTCTATTTGAAAGTTGTTTTGCTATTAATTTAAGTCTGTCACCGATAAATTGTATATTCTAATGAGAATTTCTGACGATAACAGAAAAAATTCGTTTCATGGAATATTTTCCTAAACTAGTATGACTTATAATATAATAAAATAATACTATATAATTAATTAACTATAATTAATTAACTATAATTATTTTAATCTAAGAGTTATGTGATGCATTAATTATATTCATCATAATTCTAATTAAATGAATATATATCAGTATATATAATAATTAGCATAGTAATCAATAATAATAAGGGTATATTACTAACAATTAATATAGACATTCATATTAACAGGAAAATACTCAATTATACATAATTAACGATCATACAATGAGGACACTAGTCTATCTTTCTAACTCTTACTTATTCTTCTATATTAATAATTATTAATCTTACTTTATGTACATTATATATACTTTATACTAAATCTAATTCGCATTATCACTATGACTTTAATCAATTAATAACTTTACATTATTAGAACCCACATTTTTATCTTTATCCTATTTTAAATCATTTTATTGTTTTAAATATTAAACGTCTCTCTTATCTAACACTTTTTTCTATCAGGATTAACTTTAGTTGAAGATTAGCATTAGATGAAACAAATTTTAAAAAAACTTCCTAATCTTATAGTATATTTTTAATGGTTTACATATAATTATATATATATATAATATATATATATATAATTATATATATTATATATATAGTATAATATTACATTTATGTACTACGTGTTATATATATATATATATATATAGGATCTGTATTATAATACGAATATATATATATAATATATATATCTTATATATTTACTTATATTAAATATATATATATATATATATATAGTATATTTATATATATATATATATATATATATAACAGGGAGTATGTAGAAATAATACAATATATATATATACTATATAATTATATATATATTATATATATATATATATATATATATATATATATATATATATAGTATATATATATATTAACCTGTTTTTAAAAGGATAATGAAATCAAATGTAAATATACATTTTTTAGTTTTTTTTTACTTTGTTTTTTTTACCTGAGAGAAAAAAGCAGAATGACAGAGTGACAAAGAGAAGAAGATAGATGGGAATTAAACGTAAAATTGAATTAAACTCTCGTCTTTTTTTTACAAAATTTATTTTAAAAATTTTAAGTTAAAAAAAAAAAAAAAAAAAAAAAAAAAAAAGTTGATCCACGATTATTTATGACTCGTGCGTACAAATGAATTTTCTTTGATTTTTAATTGTTTTCCCTTTCTTTCTGCCATTTAAGAGAATATGTTTTCTACTGTGCCTTGAGATAGATACGATAGATAGATAGATTAGATAGACAGATAGATATAGGTAAGATAAGATAGATAAGGATAGATAGATAGATAGCATAAGATAGATAGATAGATGATAGATAGATAGAATAGAGAGAACAGATACCGATAGATAGATAGATAGATAGAAAGAGAAGAGAGCAGAAGGAAGAGAGAGTGAGAGGAGAAGGGAATAAAAATTTTAGAGAGAAGAAAGAGAGAGAGAGAGAGGAGAGCGAAGAGGAGAAGAAGAGAGAGAGAGAGAGAGGAGAGAGAGAGACGAGAAGAGAGAAGAGAAGAGAGAGAAGAACAATATATATCGTCAAGAAGTCTCGAGTCGAATGATAGAGCCTCCAGATTTTGGGCTCTGCCTAAAAGGATCTATTTCTCTCCAATTAACTACTGTAAATCATTTTTTATTTCTTAAGTATCGACTGACTCACAATTTCATTAATGCCAAATCAATCCTCTTTTTGCTTTACTCCTATTTTTCTTTTAGGAGAATACCGCCTTTAATTCCTTTCATCTCCAGGATCTCTTTTAATGTCTGCCCTATCTTTATATATATAAATATATATATATATATTATATATAATTGTATAGTATATATATATTATTATATATATTATATATATAAGTATATATATATATAGTATATATATATTATAATATATTCTATATATATTATATATATATTATTTATATATATATATTATATATATATATATAATATATATATATATATATATTAAGTATATTAATATATATATTATATATATTATATATACCTATATAATTTGATATTAATTATATATAATATTATATATATATTAAATATATTATATTATATATATATATATATACTATATATATATTATATTTAGTATTATGTATTATATATCTATATATATTTATATATATATAATATATATATATATATATATATATAATATAAATATTTTACGATATTATATACACCATTATAATTACAACTAATAATATATTATAAAATTATTAGTATATATATATATATTTGATATATTGGTATATATATATATATATATTATACCTATATATATTATTTATATATATATATATATTATTATATACGATTATATATAATATTTATATATATATATTGATATATATTATATATATATATATATTATATATTATATATATATTATAATATAGTATATAATAAGTTATATATATAATATTATATATAATAGTTATTATATATATAGTTTATATTATTATAGTATAAATATATTATTATATTATATATATATATATATATATATATATATATTATAATAATATATATAATAATAACTTATTTATTATATAGTATTATATTTATATAAGGTGGTCACTATATATTAATTTTATATATAATATAATATTATATATTATATATATATATAAGTATATATTTATATATATTAATATATATATATTATATATTGATATAGGTAAATAATATAATATATATATATATTATATATAGTATATAATATATATATATATATATATATATATATATAATATATATATATATATTATATATATAATGATATATATATATTATATATATATATATATAATGTTTTGGTTTCTGTGTTAAAGTTTAACATATGATTGATGTGGAACAAATGTATGCTTCACCCCACCAATAGTTAACATGTGTTCCATTGGCTGAATAGAGCAACATAACTAATTGACGAATATTTTAAAGGCAGCGACTTAATTTTGCAAAGTCTGGTCAGCTTCTTTTTTTAAACAAGTATTATTTTTCCAATTTATTTTTTGTAAAAGTCTTATCAGTTACACGGTTGTGGTCATTTCTATATATGTTCCATCAATAATACACAACTACTGGGATGGGAAGTCATTTATTTTTTAAAATAAATATGATTCGGTTCACTTTGAAAATTCTAAAATTAAGAATCTGTTTGAGGAAATCGAGTTTCTTTCTTTTTTGTTGGATTACTTCTTCAGTGCATTTATTGTCCTCTCTCAAATTATATTCCGTTTCATAAATTATCTTAAATTTATTATTTTTATTATTTGCTTATCTTTATTTCAAGTGCAGAAATCCGCAATCTAAAAGTTGACACATAAAAATTTTAATTATTGTAATTTTAAATGCAAGGAAGGATTAAAGTTAGATGGTCTACTTCTTGATATGCTATTTTTAGTAATCAATTCGTTGCTATTATTATCTCTTATAACAACTTAATTTAATAAAAAGGTTGAAAGAATATCTTTAGATAATCCGTTTAGATAAATTGTTCTTGAAAGAAAATGAAGTCTCTAATTCCTCATCTCAAAGCACCAAACGAATTGTGCCACATTTCATAAATAGAACCTGTCGCAAGTATTATGTTAATTTATGATCCCATTTTCCTTTTTTGTTTACTTTTACATCTACCAGGATTTGACCACTACCGAGATTGAAAACTTCTCAAGACAGCTTTTCTCTAGGGCTCGAACCCAGGACCTACGCCACACGAGCACACAATGCTATCACATATGATATGATATAGAGTAGGTTTTCCTTACCTAATGTCCCAGTACACTGAACCATATTCATGAGATCTATTTTAATGGTCATACCATGGATTGCTCTAATGACAGATTTCAACCTTCGTCCTTTGCAGAGACGCTCAGGTTTAACCTTTTCAAATGCAAGCCTCTTCAAAGATCAATAATTTGGCATTTTCAATTTATTACTTTTTCTCTGTTTAATAATTTATTACTTAATGTTTTCTTGATCAAAGTATATCTACAAGTAAAGAGATATCCTTATTTTGTTTGTCAATGCATAATCTTGGTCTCTTTTTTTTTAACAAGACAGTGATCCGGTTTCACATGAGTTTCTCCTTCTCCAAGTCAGGATAATCAGGGTCCATAGGAAGGTTCTCCTGGTCCTGGTTGGACTCACCAAAGGCGTTGAAGGCTGCCACGTAGTTAGCGCCATTGTCCGTAAGTGTGGCCTATCAAACTTACCGTAGGATGCTAAAAACTCAATGATATGAATCTCTGTTGATTAGTTTCCCATAAACTTGGTGAGTTTGCCTATCTAAGACAATATTATTAATTGTTTTAGTCTACTGTAATTAAATAATATTTACACCTATATGTTTACTTATGGTTAAGAGAGCTCGAGTCATCCCCCTGCCCACCCTTTACCCTTTTTTCCTTTTCTCCCTTCCACCCATCAAAAACAAATAAAAAAAACCTGACCGCCCCAGTTGCCTAGGCCCTTCTTGCGTTGCCCCATGTCACCTCCCGATTGCCTGTCCTTCCCCCGCCGGCACCTCTTGTGGGCGGATACCCCCTGTCGGCTGTCGGAGCCCGCCCCTTCTGTGGGACCGCGGTTGTTTCTTCCGTCGCGTCTTCCCCTTTTGCCTCCGCTTTGCCCTCTCCCTGCTTCCCCGTCCGTCCATGCAGGTGGGCTGCCCCCTCGGGCTTTCCTGGTTCCCCCATTCTCCTATCGTGTCAACGGCTCCATCCGCTCACCTAATCCCGTGGCCTCCAAAACAACAAAAAAAAAAAAAAAAAAAAAAAAAAAACAAAAAAAAAAAAAAACAAAAAAAAAAAAAAAACAAAAAAAAAAAAAAAAAAAAAAAAAAAAAAACAACAGAACAAGAAAAAAAAAAAAAAAAAACCAAAAAAAAAAAAAAACAATGAAAGCTTGAATGACATTGAACCACCTTAATCAGCAGAAAACCTAAATGCCCTGAAATCATATATATTTTAAATTTTTTAATAAAAATATTTTTAGAACGTGAAAGACGCATTAAGTCGGCTCATAAACGTGTATACCTATTAATAAAAAAATTGAGTTCAATGAATAAACTAATATTATGTTTTCTGAAATTTTTTCACCTGGTAACCTTGTCTTGCTCCTGCTGGGCTGAACTTTGACCTGAAGCTCTCTTCCAGAGACATCTGACGCTTGCGAGAGCCTGTCACTCTCATTGAACTGGAAGCAGACCGCGCATATGCTAAGACCTTCAATGGAATTGCAGAGAGGTGAGGCGAGAAGGTCATTGTGCATCTGGATATAAAAAAATAATAACAAACTTTAATTCACAGATTTTTTAATTTTCTTTGATAACATTTGTATAAAGTATCAAGACTTTATACAAAGTGTTTAAATCTTGATAACTAATTAACTAGCAACACCAGTTAGTTGTTGTGATCTTATCTAAATTATTAAATTAATAATTATTTAAACTTACATGCTTGTAATGCTGCTTGAGGTGGGACCTTGTCTGGGTGCTGTAGGAAAGCCCCTTCTTCCGTTTGCAGGCAGGATGTTTACACTTGGCAACACCAGTGTGAATCTTCCTAAGAGACACCCCATCACAAGGCCAAATTTACAAGAACTTGGATCCAAAGATGAAGAAACTGAATAAATAAGAATGTTTTAATTTTTATTGAATGTTGACTATTGTATTTTCATATTTAAATGTTCAATCATGAAAAAATTCAAAAAAAGTTTAATTTACATAGATTTTATTTAAAGATTTTAATGTTGGTACTTTTATAGTCCTTTACTCTTTACGTATGCTCTTATAGTCGTTAGTCCTTATAGTCTTACAAATATAGGCAATAGGAGGCGAGTTTCACCTCTCCAGAGTGAGACAATAGCTTCAACTCTCTGACCGGCATTCCGTCATTTGCCCTCTTGGCTTGGTTTCCAGGAATCCCTCGTTTCCTCACAATCAAGGGTTACAGTGACAGGATCAGTAGAGATTCTTTGGGCTGTCATTCACAGCTCTCATTTATAAATGGGAGAGCTGCTTCCTTAAGCTAACTTACTGCACGGTGAAACTGTCTCCAGAAAACACCTTGGTTCCTAGTCACAAACTTATCACAGATTTAATTATTTTAAATAATTTTATGATTTTAAACTTTATACAACATTATTAAAAATTTCAGTATCTGATAAATTAATAAATCTAATAATATATATATATATATATATATATATATATTAAATATATATAGTATAGTATATACTATATATATTAAATATATATATATATATATATATTATATAATATATATATATAATATATATATTATTATATATATTATTATAATTTGTATATATAAAATATATTTTATAGTAATAATAATAAGTAAATAGTAACTACTAATCAGTAAATTAGTAAATTATAATAATTAATTAACTTAATTAATTAAGTAACATAATAATAATAATTACCTAAATTAATAATAAATGAAAACATGACACAGAACATCACAAAGGGAATTTTGAATGAAATGCGTGATTTAAACAGGTTGCACTTCTTCTTCTTTTCAGCTTTTGACACATCTTATTCGTAATTAGATATAAACTTAAGACCTGAAAAATATTTAATATAACACACATTATATCAACATCCCTAACCAAATGCCACGACGCTTATCTTCATAACACAACAATATTGAAAACCGTTCCTAAACCGTCGCAAAGGTATGACTTAGTCCTCAAGGGAGAACGGGAGTTTAGGGGTTACAACTTAATTAATTTATAAAAAAAAATTACCATAGCCGAACCACAGAGAGCCGCGGGGAAAAAATAAGCCAGTGCGTCGCCTCTCGGCTTGTCAGACTAATTTCAAAAAAAAAAAATTTCGGCTTACGACTACGGACTATAAGAATTGATAGTGCGCGTAGCCGAATTAGCACCGAATAAGCCGGAACAATTACGTTGCAGGCATTTGCCAGCTTATGATATATAACATATATTATATATAATATATATATATAAATATATATATATACATACTATAAATATATATATATATATATATATATAGTAATATAATATATATATAATATATATATACATACTTATATATAATATCACTAATATATATACTATATATATAGTGATATACACTATACTATATATATACTATATATAACTATATTATAATATATAATATATACTAACCTAATAAATATATATATTACCCTATATATATTATATATAATATATACTATATATAATTATAATATCAGTATATATATATATATATATACTATATAATACCTATAATATCAGCTATACTATATACTATAGCTACTACCTCACTACCACTATATACTACCTATAATAAATTTAGCAAAAACTTTCCGAATGTAATTGTACATTCAATTATATTAAAGTCTCGTCAACGTAGTTTTAGTAAAACTTCACAACTCGAGTCAAACCTGGACCGTAAACCGTAAACAGAAATATATTCTCTACTACCCCAGAAAGGGGTATTTAGATCCATATAAAAATAGCTCCTTGAAATATTTTGCCACCATCACCCACAATAACCAGTAGTAAAAGTTAAATTGCCCAACTTATTATAAGTATAATTATATAATATATATTATATACACTTACGCTTAATTAATATATTAATTATAAATAAAGTAATATAATAACAACATTAATAATATACCCATAAATATATCCACCCTATATATACCATATTAACTATATATAATAAAATACGAATATAATACCCTACTACTACTATATTAAATAATCGCCTTCAGACATAACCGAAAAGTTCAGGCACTAGAATAACTACGAGAAACATATAAACAGCTTACACGAAAATAAATCAATCACTTTTAAATTAATGCAGGAGACAAATTTGGTCATTTGGGTGTCGCGGGTTTTCCTCCGCGCCTCCCCTACGGGGTATATGGAAAAACATCCCACCTAATCGTTCCCGCGTCGACTCCAGCCCCTAAACC
The DNA here is from genome assembly GCA_015478945.1 of Trachelipus rathkii. Taxonomy (NCBI): domain Eukaryota; kingdom Metazoa; phylum Arthropoda; class Malacostraca; order Isopoda; family Trachelipodidae; genus Trachelipus; species Trachelipus rathkii. The sequence goes on along the minus strand of JABUQX010083721.1, from coordinate 27,603 downwards.
TAGTTTGTGCATCTGATAATACTATACATATATCCACCTAATATACCCTATATAGTGATGTAAGATATATTATATATAATATAAAATATATATATATACTAAGTATATAGTAATATATATTACAATGAATAAATAAATAATATTAATAAAATAAATTATAATATATAATATATATAGTAAATATATATCAATATATATTATAATATATATTATAATTATATATTTATATATATATATATAAGGTATTTAATTTTGTGCACTGTGAAAGAATTTTGCCGACTTCAAGACCCCCGTTACAAGAATTTTATAGACCCTTGTTATAATGAACTCTGTTTTTAGAGATTGCAGATTTTTTGATAGAATTTATCATTTTTAACACGAACAATTTTAATTGTTATTTATTTAACTCAATTTATTACATTAATTATTACGTTGTTTACAGGGGCTACACATTTTACCGACAGAAATACCATAAAGGGTGCCAAAAAAACTAGCACACACAGGTGGCCAAAATTGACCCATGGGAGACCAAAGGGTTGGCCGATTCCTGAACGAATGTATACTTTTTTACTGTAGTATTAATAGTTTTTAAGATACATCATGACGGGACAATGGAAACGCGCATATACTCTTTTAAATTACTACATAATAATTAATGGTATATGCCCAAATATATAAAATTATTAAGTTTAAAGGCTAGCTACTCAAATAATAATAATATTTAATAGGTTTCATATTCTCAATATAAATATAAATAGTATAGTTATATTATTATACTACTCTAATAACATATTTACTCGATCGCTCTTACGCAAAACTGTTTTACTTTACAAGTATTCCATTAATTTCTATAGGCATATTCGTAGAGCTCCCTCATTTTAAATGCTTTCCTGCACGGAGACGTTAAAAGAGCAGTCTTTCCACGATCCAAATATATAAATCTCTCATGCCTTTACACACGATCCAATCTCAAGCTTAAGAGTGTGTATCCACTTGTCATCGTCGATCCTTGTCGTATTATACGTATGACTATTCGTACCATCATACTCATCTCTCTCTCATCGATCTCTCTCTCTCTCTCTCTCGTCGCTAGTTCTTTTCTCTCCTCCTCTCAACTCTCTCTCTCTCTATCAATCTTTTTTTGTATTTTATACTAAGTTGGTGTTCTCTTCATGTCACGTTAACTCCTATATTGAGGAAATCGAAAACTTATGAGCAAGATATTATGTATACTACATAAAATTTAGTGGTATATAATTAGTATCTTATATATATATAACATAAATAATAAATAATTATTGGTAGTACTTTATTGCAGCAACAAATTTGGTATATATATTTTTTACAAAATTACTAATATAATAAAAATAATTTTGAGCGTATATTCTTATATACATAACTAAATTAATACTAAATGGACACAATGATAGTAGCTATGACCTTTGATCTCTTAACACTAAAAAAATTTTAAATTTTTCTAACGTTATATAGAGAATGAAATTAGATATAGTATTACATCATAATAAATATTAAAAATCATAGATATATATAGGTGTATTTGTGTACAATTACTAATTCAAAATAAATATTAAAGCACAATCTTGTAGGTGGTGCTTTCTTATCACTACAAAGACGAGACAAGGTATTGTTAGCTGTCTTAACCGGAATGCTTCACTAAAAGTAAATAATTCTCCTTGTTAATGTGAAACACTATGTATGAAGTTAGCAATCTGTTTCACTTTTTGAGTCATCGATAAATTGTAATTTTATTGAGAGATGAGATTAGGAGCTGAATAGACACGTACCGATATAATCACAGGTAATATAAAGGGTAATGTAACATAATAAAAACTCAAACAATTGGTCATAAAAATAAGCAATATAAAACACTCGTGTGTTTTCAATTTATAAGTTGACTTAGTTTATAAGTTTTACTAATATTGTTGACATATGCTTCTCCGTCATACGCTTTGGTGTTGAAGCCCCGAGCCATTCACTGAGAAATTAACAAGGTTAAACTTGTTTTTGTCTATTTATTGACAATCTCAGATCAATAAAAAAATTTAATAGTTGTATTACTATAATTATACTTATATATATATATATATATATGATATTACTCTTATAAGTAAAAATATTTGTATGATTCTCAATAAAATAATATTAGGTTTATATACTTATCTCAATAATATACAATATATATTATGATACGTATGATATGATATTTGTTTAAAGGTCTTAATTACACGGCAAATTAAGGTGGGCTCGAGCCGACGGGAAAACAGAGGGGGGTCGTTTTTCCGATACCCCGCTTAGGGGAGGGGCGGTAGGAACCCCCGCGACACCCAAATACCAAAGAGCGGGGAGTTCGTCTTGCTGCTAAAATGGAGGAGGAAAAATAAGAATATAATACCTGGTCGGTTCCCCGGAAGTCCGCGAAGTAGACTCCGCACATACCAGAATCTGTTGTCGTGTCGCCCTCTCAATATGAGGGGTCTATATATTGTTGTGCCACAAATTATTTAAAGGTCAAGATACACAATATAGATATATTATTATACTTGTTACGCTATGTTTCAGATAAAAGTACTGTCTCACAAACAAGTGCGGTAGGAGCTACCGGGTCCGGAATTCCCTCTCTCCTACATATATATATATATATATATATATAATTATATATATTAATATATAATATAATTTAAATAACCAAAAATTATAACAAAATCCCCTATAATCTTAGAAAGTATTATTAGGTCCATATAGATACCCTTGTTACTATTTTATGGAGGTAACGAGTAACTCCGATATAAATAGATTCCTCTAAAATAGATACTTGCCAATATTATATATTATTATTATAATATATAATATAATATATATATATAATATATTATATATATATATATATAATTATATATTAATATATATATAATATATTAATATATATATATATATATATTAATATTAATATATATAATTAAATATATTATATTATATATATTATATATTATATAATATTATTTACTAATTAATATTTACTATATAGGTTTACACTCGAAGTACCGCTAACGTGAACCTCACATTGTTGATATGTCTCTATATAGTCACTCAATTGTAGCTCACAAAGTGAGCATAATGGGCATTTATTTCCCACAAACCATATACACCTTCACATAAATATCCGTGACCATTTCAACTCCTGTTATTGTACCGTTTTCATTACTCTCAGGCCTCTGCCAAAAAACTCACATCTATCTTCACTTCATGGAATTCCGTTTACTTGAGATCTCACATGGTACCGCGTTTTTCTGCGGTATCTCCCAGTGGTCGATTCCTCACGTAGGCTACAACCTCTACCACATACTATATAACATGCCGCTTAACCATAATATCATATCTAATCATTCTATTCCTTTTCCATAATGTGAATCTATAAACGTAATATCTTCTAAATGTTACTCACTCTCGTTATTAATTCTACTCATCTTATACTAATCTTTACAACTCACAACCAATCTCACTTACCTTAATGCGTTTCTAATTCTCTTATTATCAATTATCTCTAACTACCTCAACACGGCTCACCTAAGTTAGTTCCTTTTATCCACTGAACCACTATTGTACTCCTATAAATATCTGATTCCATTTTACCGGACCAAGTTTCTAAACTACTATTACATTAAACACTCAAGGTTAACACCTACAATATACCTACTTCATTCCACGAATAACCCTGCCACTCAAGGACTTATGCCCCTAGTCCCTGTCACATTCCACCAAAGGATTTAATTGCACCAGCAACCTTACCAACCATTCACAATACTATATTCCTATATACCATTATGCATCTACCCGTTCCCTTTCTCATCCTCCAAACATATATCCTAAATATTTAAACTCTAATGATACTTATATATATATATAAGTTTCCAGATTTTGTTAACCATCTAAACATGAAACTCACAGTACCGTCGCGCAGGACTCTCGCTCCTAACTCACTTTACCCATAGACGCTTTAGCTCGCTGTCGTACATGTACCTTCTCAACTGCTGCGCCTTCTATACACACTTTGCAAAACCTTCACTACCAATCCTCTCAAACGTCTGTCTCAACGCACTTCCCGACAACAAAAATCCTATATTCATAGTCAGCACATACAATACAGCTGGATAACATGACCTCTCTTCCATTGTAATCTATGTCTTAAAGCCAATCCGCCTCTGCACCCCACCCTAATTCTTATCATATTAATCTACGCTACTCCATTTCCATATATTCACAAATTAATAATCCCAAAGAAGATCATAGAACGAGCGTGGCTCTCATAACTCAGCTATTTTAATATTAAACCAATTACATTCGACTCCATTTAATACTTACTACACGCTTCTGTAATCGTCATACATACTTTTGAATTCTACATTCATGAAGACCTCATACATGTTAATTACACTTACACCTTGCCAAGAGCAACTCAACAATAAAAAAACATGTCAATTTATAGTGAGGAGACCTCGAGTAAAATTCTTAAATACATATATGATATGTAAAAAAATATTGAATATAATATTCGATATTTCACAGTTTAAAGGGGATATTAATTATATTATAATAATATATATATAAATATATATAATTAATATATATATATATATATATAATATATATATATTAATATATATCTATATATAATATATAATAGTATATATATATATATATATAGAGAGAATGGAGGAAAATGGAAGAACAGAGAGAGCATTCAATCTCATAATCGCCAAGAAACTGTTATATATATCACAATTCAATTTTTATGCGTAACATAATGCGGGATAGTTTAAACACTTCTAATGTCACAACAATCATGAGTGCATTTATATCACCAGATTGACTAGGAAGTGCTTCGGCTGCAAAGTGGTATATGTAGACTTAGTGAGATAAATTGGGACCTCCCATGTTTTCGTAGTGAGCTCAAACCTGTTGTCAGTGCATTCTTAATTAGGTAATGTGAGCGTAAAGGTCATACTCCATTTGCCTATTTATCCCTAATACTTATGATTTTGGCATAGAGAATCCATAAAGATCACACTTTGTATTATGTCTAACTTTTGCTATGACAACGAATGTATCATGGTATATATAATATAACATTCTCAAATATATCCAAATGACACATTGTAAAATTTACGCTTAAATTTACTCTAAATCTGCTTATGAGATACCAGTACCTCTTTGTGAAGAATTACCTCATTAGTAACCTGATCACTTCCAGATATAATGACATTAAGTTAGACGTGAACGGTTAAAGTGATAGAGTAGTAACGTAGAAAATGAAAACAGAAGACTTGGGATACTACCAACATTTCACATATCTATTTGTTCTTCAATGAGTGAATAAATCTAGTGAATATGATACTTTAGTGCGTGATTTTACGACTTAGATGAATATATGGTTATGATGCTGCGTTCACCCTCCTTCGCTCTCACGGTGAATAATAAAATGGATGTGAGGATACTCGCGAAACTCTTCTTCCAAAAGATGTAAATAATACGTTCTATTATTCTCACTGATCAATAGGTATTGTGGTTTTGTGTGTATATTCTCACTGAGATAACAGTGAATTGATGCAGGTTATAATAGGCAAACTTTTCGAATCTGGACGTTCATTTATTTATACCTCCAATTTTAAAAAAAAAGAATAAACAAGTTGAGTGATATATATATATATTAGTAATAGGTCACAAGTTTATATTACTCGAATTTAATTTAATACAAGAAAGTTGTTGACTTAGCTGTCTTGTATTGACTAGTGTTATAATCGAGCTTATATAATTATTGTTTGATTTCTGTTTATTATACACATAATGTCGTCAACTCGTCAATTACTGTCACTAAGAATGAATTTCCATGGTAGCTGTACTTTTGTTAAAAATTCATATGTGAAACAATGCTTCACACGAATATGAGGAACCAAACAAATATGCAAGTAGGTAGCTACATAAAGTGTCACAATTTTTTCTAATTTTCAAATGAGTTTTGGTAAGAATTCCATCTGCAGAATGATTGTATTATCAGCCCTTACATTCTCTATTAGATTTAGTATACTTCTCATTGATCGATTTTTATTTCAATTTTCTATGTCAATATGTTCAGTTATTTCATACTTATATAGGTAAGTAACAAAACAATTTTTGTATTGCGTTGGTAGTTAGGAAGATTTCAACTCGTGATGGTGCAGAACAATTTTTTTATTGTATTAATCTCCAGACTCTGTGAATCTTTAAAGCTGATGCATGTAGCTATGACCGATATCCTATTCTGAACTATATGAACCAACTCTTATTGAGCTAAATCTGGTAAGAGCTCATTGTCTCATAAAGAACAGGTACCTACCTAAGATTAACATTTTTGTATTGCGTTGGTAGTTAGGAAGATTTTTCAGCTTGTTTTCTTCTAGATCTCTTGAAAAAATGACCATTTTTTTCTCGAAAGCTTTAATATGCCCAAACATTTATAGTGCAACATTTCCACAACCTTGCAATTTTGTATTAAAGTTAATATATCTGCAGAGAAATATAAGCCATTCAATCAACTAGTTCCAGTCAGCTCTGGATATTTTTGTTATTTTTTAATTAAAAAAACATTTTATTTCTTCTAACAAATCAACAAATCGGTTCAATACTTGACCACACTTTAACCACCTGACATTGTTGTACATGAGTAACCCGGAGAAGTGACTGTCAACATCGTTCAATAATTTTGTGAATTGACATTTGTTAAGAGCATGAGCTGCAATAAGGTTTATAGCTTTTGTTACAACAACCATAACTTTTTCTACAAACTTAAAAGTAGATTTTGCGCACAGGGCTTCTTGATGTACAATGCAATTAAATTCAACTAAATTATGGTTTACTCCTTGTTTCAGTAATTGTACAAATTCACTATTTTTTCCAATCATGCTTGGAACTCCATCAGTTGTTACAGATACAATAATTTCGATGTTAATGCCAAGTTCAATAAATTTCCTCTTCAATTCATTCTTGACATCTTGACCTCTGGTTTTATAAAAAAGAAAGTGTCATCAGCCTAATTAGTTCTTTCATTATATTTCCAGGAGGCAATCTTGCAATAAATGCTCAACGGGAAGCTGATGTAACATCTGTGATCTCATAACAACAAATTGAAAACGTTCCTGCATTTCTTAAATCTAGTAAAAGCTGATCAGTTCCATATTTGTTCATAGCAATTATTCTATCTTTTACCGTATATCTAGCAACTGGCAGTTCATCAATTCTTTTTAGTATATCATTTTTGCTCGGAAGTCCTTAAATAAATTTTCAGAACACTTTTTAAAAGCTTCTTCTAAATAAACACCATCATAGCCATTTTTCATGCTGAGCAATAGCATGTGATACCTGAAAACTAGCTGTAGAAATGTTGCTTCTTGGTTTGAACATTTTCTTGATGAAGTTGTTCTTTGCTGTTTCTGTTGCTTTGCTTCGCTCTGAATAATTTCGCACTTTTCATTTTGTCATAGAGCACAAATTTATATGACTGCTTCCAAAATGTCGTTCAATACTGTAAAAGCGTGCAATAATAACTTCTTTGCAAATGCAGCACAAGACCTTATATGTATTTAATAGCTGTAAATTTTCAGTCCACTCAACGTGAAATAACCTGCCACTTGTACTTGCTTCAGAATTTTTTTTTTATTTCTTTGTAGATATTTTTATGGGTTATCAGTTATCTTACAAGAAATAAGTTTAGCACGTGCAACTAATACAACAAGATAAGCCTGGGGTATGACTATTTCATCACTACCTGCCACACCCAAAGAAGGCGAAACTGGAGTTGTTGCCAGATACGTTCCCAAGTGCTAATTAAATATTATAATGTCCAGTTATGCTACTGTGAGAAGTGCTTTCTGGCAAACCAACAGAATACTCTTAAACATTTCTCAGAAATCATCGTTCAATAATGAACGAAGATTTTTGAGATTCTGAAACTATAAAGAAGTGTATGGGTGCCTCCTGAGGCACTTTTCACAATATCATAACTTGACATTTGTTTGGTATAAATACCTAAAGGTGAAGTGGGTCAATGAAATGTGGGTAGGGTTCACTTTGTGACCCGCAGCTCAGTGGTTCACGATCACTGGCGTAGTGTATTTGTGAGGATATATATTCTGTTATGGAGAAATTTTGCTACACATATAACAAACATGAGTTGCGCTTGTTTATTGACGTTTCAGAAGCAAGTTTGAAAGCAGTTTTACTTCACAACGATAATGTGTTTCCTTCTGTTCCTCTGGCACATGCACCTTACATGTAAGAAACCTTTGAGAGTATGAAGCTTCTGTTGCAAAAATTAAATATGAGGACCATAAGTGGAATATATGTGGTGATCTAAAGGTCGTGTCACTTTTACTTGGAATGCAGCTGGGTTATAAAAAATTTTCTTCCTATCTTTGTGAGTGGAACAGTCGGGATAAGATAAATCATTATCCGAAAAGAGTTTGGCCACAACGATCTCTGAGTCCAGGAGAGTGAAATGTCATCAATCATCCCCTTTTTCATTCTCATTAAATTTATCTGCCTCCCTTGCATATTAAGCTAAGATTAATGAAAAATTTCGTCAAAGGTATGAATAGAACTGGCAATGGATTCACATATTTAAGAACTAAATTTCCAAGAATAAGTGACGCTAAAATAAAGAAAGGTATTTTTATTTGAGGAAGAGCTTAATGATGTTGAAGAAACTGCATGGCTGTCATTTAAGAAAGCTTGTAGAGACTTTTTGGGGAACCACAGAGCAGAGAACCAACTATTCTAACATTGTGAAAGAGCTACTGACATCATACAAGGTTTTGGAATGCAATATGAACCTAAACATCCACTTCCCCGACACTCACTTGGACTTCTTCTCTGAAAATCTTTCGGCAGTCAGTGACGAACACGGCGAGAAGTTTACCAAAGGACATTTCTGATCTTTGAAAAACTTCGGTACCAAGGGAAGGTGAAGCACTTCTATGTGGCTGGATTATACTATTGCGGTAACGAAAAGGGGACTTGCCAGAAGCTAAATACCATGAAAAATCCCATGTGCCTCTACATTTTAAAGGTGAGTTTTAATATAAAATTAGCTCGATTTGTAAATATATTTAATACATTTTTTAGAAATTTAAATATGCTATCCCAGATAAACTATAAATGACAAAACAAAAAAACAAAACAAAAAAAAACTGAAAACATATTTGAAATCAGCGGAAAAATGGTTTAAATTCATCTTTTCTATAAATAATAAAGAGAAAACCATTTCAAGGTAACTTTAATATTTTTATTTTTAATTTAAATGATTAAAATTATCATATTATTTTATTATTATTATTATTATTATTATATTTAATTTTTTTAACGAATTTATGTGTATATTTTTTTATGTATTTTTATTTCATATATATATATATATAGTAGTATACCTATATAGTATATATATATATATATATATATATATATATATATATATATATTATATATATATATATGTATATATATATATATAATATAAGATTTATTTTTGTATATATACTAATTAGTATATAATATATATTTATTATATATATATTATATATATATATATATATAATATATATATAAAAAGAAAATAATGAGAAGATGGTAGAGTAACGTATTGAAATAAGTGTTAAGAAATGAGTTGAAATTGTAAAGACAAGGTTTGGCAATTCTATCGAAATATCGATATATTTTTCCGATAATCGTCATTTTTATACATCTTTCGTCTCCATGTAAAAGTACTAAAACAGTGGTGCCAAACCTCTCTCATATATAAATTTAATCTATCTACCCAAATTTTCTTTTGGTTTAAATTCGTTTTAGGACTCATTACGTTTAGATTATGATAAGTTTTGTACACAGTAAATATGTGTCTACTTAACCAAACTTATCATAACCTCACTTATTTTTCGAACGTAAAAAGAAATGATATATGAAAACCTCGAATAATGTTGTTTATTAAAATATCGTACATTTGGCAATTTTTATTAACAAGATTTGGCATGTTGGTTCAAGGATTATCAAAACATCGATTGATTTTGAAAAAATATCGATTTTTTTTTTAGAATTTGTTGAACTATATTACCCAAGGTTTAGAGCGCTTAAATTTATTTTAAATGAAATAAAGATTTTTTTCCTAAGAGAAAAATAATAATTTTAAATTCTAAATGTTACTCTCAATTTCAAAGTTATTAAAATAATACTACTAATCAGCTGTTGGAGGTTTTTATATCAGAAAATTATGCGAAATATCGATCTCTTTGATAAGAAAGGTCTGCACCACTGGTTTCTAAGGCTTGAGAAATCCTTTATAAGTTTATAGATTATAATTAGATTCTTACACTGCATCTAACACCACCTCAAATAATATATATATATATATATATATTATATATAATATATATAAGAATATATAATATATATATATATATATATATATTATATATATATATATATATATATATATATATATATATATATATATATATATATATTATATATATATTATCATATAGATATAATTATATATATTTTGGTTGATATTTGGTTTAGAAGCGACAACTATCATTCGATCCATATCTCAAAAAACTACAATAGCTACAAAAAATACAATAGTTACAGGAAAAGGGAATACATTGTTGGAATCCTGGCAAAATTGTTATTGCGGAAACTGTAAAAAAAAAAAAAAAAAAAAAAAAATGAAAAAAAATCAATAACATTTCAAAAACTACAATAGCTACAGCGAAAAGGAAATACATTTTGGAATCCTTGTAAAATTTTAGTTAGAAATGTAAAAATAAATAAATAAATAAATTAATAAAATAAAATTTGAGTTTTTTTTTTAGGAGCAAGGGACATAATAATATATATATATATATAATATATATATTTATTTGTAAAGGTATTCCACGGCAATGTAGGGGGCTCGAGCCGACGGGAACACAGGGGGGACGGTTTTCCATTACCCCGTAGGCGGAGGCGGAGGAACCCCGCGGACACACCAAATACAAAGAGCGGGTGGTTCCGGAGACCCTCCCCGGAGGGGGGGAATTAGTCCTACCCCGTAGTCCCCGGAAGCCGAGAGACTTCCGACTCCTGCCAGACCTTGGGTATTCTTAGTAAAAGAAAAAAAAAAAACAAAATTTAATAGAAAGTCTATTTGCTTTTAAGAGTAAACCAATAAAGGTTCTCTATAGGCTCTCTAATCATTATTTACTAATATTACCAATAATATTTTTATTTTTTATTTTTTTACATTTTCCTATCTAAAATTTTACAGGATTCCAAAAATGTATTCTTTTTCGCTGTAGCTATTGTAGTTGTGAATATATATATATAATATATATATATATTTTTCATTTTTTTTTTTTTTTTTTTTTTTTTACATTCGCCCTTTAAAATTGCGACCAGCCATTCCAGCCAATGTATTCCTTTGCCCTGTAGCTATTGTAGTTTTGAGATATGGATTGATGATAGTTGTCGCTCTAAAACAATATATCACCCTATATATATATATATATATATATATATATATATATATATATATAATAATATTAAATAAATATATATATATATATATATTATATATAAGATATATTATAGATATATAATATATATTATATATATTATATATATATAATATAATATATATATATATTATATAATAAAAAAAACTGGCTGTCGCTCTTTAGGAAAAAAAAAAGTTACAGCCTCTTCAAAGTTGTTAAAACTCCCAATAGACTTTTCATTTTTTTGATCCACCAGGTTAGGTCGTACATTTCAGCCCTCTATTTCAGTATGATATGTTTTGTTTAGGTCATACACAGAAGAAAAATCTTTGTATACTAACAAAATTCTTATCATTAACCTGAACTAGGGATGGCCCTTAAAACGAGGACGAGGCCCCACTAATTTTTTTTTTATAAGAAAAGCCTATGGAAAATTTTAAACTTTGAGAGACTTACTTTTTTCTGAAAGACAAAATCATTTTTTTTTTATGCATCATTATTATTTTTTTTTTTTAGAGTATAACCTGTGATTTTTTTAAAAAAAGGGGAATATAATATATATATATATATAATATATATATATATATATAGATAAATCATATATATAATATATATATATATATATTATATATATATATATGTTTTTAATAATAATATATATATATATAATATATATGTAATTATAATTATAGATATATATATATATATATATATATATAATATAGAAAATCCTATTGGGGAGTTTTTAACAACATTGAGAGGCTGCAACTTTTTTCCTAAAGAGACCGCCGATTTTTATTTTTACTATTCTCCAATTATTATCATTTTTAGAGTATATCCTCTGATGTTTATAAAAATCGGGGGGAAGCCCCCCTGCGCTACATATTAAAATATATAATGTATATATATAATATATATATATATATATATATATATATATATATATATATATATATAATACTTATATAAATATTTATATATATATTATATATATATATATATATATAATAAACTATATATATAGCGTCTGGATTAGCCGTCATATGTATCTTTAAAAAAAATTATTAATGCTACAGTAAAACGGAATACATTGGTGGAATGCTGGTCCAATGCTGGCCCCAGAAAAATGTAAAAAAAAAAAAAAAAAAAAAAATTAAAAAAAAAATTATATCTCAAAACTACAATAGCTACTGCGAAAAGGAATACATTTTTGGAATCCTCGTAAAATTTCACAGAATAAAATTGTAAAAAAATAAAAAATTTTTTTTTGCTCTATTACGCAACACTAGGCGGGCTCGAGCGACGGGGAAAACATTAGGGGGATATGTTTTCCATACCCCGTAGGGAGGGGCGGAGGAACCCCCGCGACACCCAAATACCAAAGAGCGGGGGTTCCGGAGACCCTCCCCGGGGGGAAATAATCCACCCCGTGCGTAGTCCCCGAGCCGCAGAGAACCCCGGACTCCCTTGCCATCGGCGGCGGTATACCCTTGGGTATTCTTTAGTAAAAAAAAAAAAAAAATTAATAGAAAGTCTTTATTTAACGACGAAAACCAATAAAAGGTCTCTAAATAGGCCTTCTAATCATATTACGATAATTTTAGCAATAATTTTTTATTTTTTTATTTTTTTTACATTTTGCTATGTGAAATTTTACAAGGATTCCAAAAATGTATTCCTTTTCGCTGTAGCTATTGTAGTTTTGGAGATATAATTTTTTCTATATTTTTTTTTTTTTTTTTTTACATTTTCTGGGCCAGACTTGTGACCAGCATTCCACCAAATGTATTCCGTTTTTACGGTATCATTAATAGTTCTTTAAGATAATATATGACGGCTAATCCAGACGTGACCTAAATATATATATATATATATATATATATATATATATATATTATATTATATAAATATATATATATATATACTAATAATATAAATATATATATATATAATTATATATAATATATATATATATATATATATTAATATATATAATATATATATTATATAATATATTATATGTCAGTAATAAATCTGCTAATGAGGCTCACAGTAGTGCCAACGTACAGGTCTACCAATTAACGCAGTGACGGGAATAAAAGAATGAAGAGAAGAGAAAAATGTGTCTGTGCGTGTAGGCGTGTGTGTGTGTAGTGTTTGTGGCGCGAGGTCTCTGGATCCGTTAAATGATGAACTTGGTTTTCTGAGGTCGAGAAAAGGAATGAGTTTGAATATATTAAAGAATTTAACGAATTCTTTTTATAATTTTAGACGTGTTTGCAGAGGATTTTCCTTAGGTTTTCATTTGTCGAAATAATATTTACAAAATTAAAAGGAGAGAGAGAGAGGAGAGAGAGAGAGAGAGAGAGAGAGAGAAGGAGAGAGAGAGAGAAGAGAGAGAGAGAGAGAAGAGGGAGAAGAGAGAGAAGAGAAGAGAGAGAGATTATCTAAGCATAATTGAACGGCATTATAGATAATTATTATACTGCTCAATTTATTAATTGACGAACAAGTCTTAAAAGGTTTGAAGACCCACCAACACGTCTGATTTTTATTCACTATATTATAATTATATATATTATATAGCAAATAAGCTGGAGGAGTTGAAAAACAAATACCTTGTTTTATATATATATATATATATAATATATATATATATACTATATATATATATAATATATAGATCTAAATAAATAATATATATATATATATATATATTATATATATATATATATTAATATATATATATATATTAATATATATATATATATATATAATATATATAGGCTATATAATATAATATATATATATATATATATATATAATATATATACTAATATATATATATATATATATATTATATATATATATATTATATATATATATATATATATATATAATATATATATATATATATATATATATATATATATATATATATATATATATATATATATATATTAAAAAGTCTTTTTTATTATTACAAATATCGGATACGTTTATTTTTGCATTTTTAACTTTTTTTTTTTTCTAGTGTTAGGAAATAACATTTATATTAATTTTTGATGGTAAATGAATGCATGGCACACGAACATTTGTTTAAAGAGGCTGTGCCCTCCGTACCCACTAACCCGTGAGTGCTGGAAAAATAATAACATATTGATTCAACACCATAAGCCATCTTTAAAATTAATGTTCTAACACTTAAAATTAATAAATACATTAAAAAAAAAATTAAAAAAAATAAATAAAAATAAAAACATTCCTGTAACATAACACGGCCGTTATATATATGTTATAAATAGTATGTTTTCAATATGACAAATAAACTGTAGCTCAAAAAATTTCTCAAATAAAATCTTTTTATACGTATGTTATAAATAGTGTGTATTTTTCATTCTCTTCCTCAAAATTGGAGTCACTTTCAAAGGCAACATCGCACCAGATTTGAACGACACTCTCAGACTTAAGTCCCTCTGGCGGTAATCCTTCGGCTTTATTTCTTTTCCAATCGTTTTCCCCTTCTCCAATTTATTTTTTTTTTTATTTATTTTATTTTATTTTATTTTATTTTATTTTAATTTACTTTTCCTTTTATTTCACGCTTATTTTTCTTCGTCATTTACATTTTCACTGGCTATCAAATAATTTTTCTTCCATTAAATTGGAAACCTATTGTCATATATATATATATATATATAATATATATATATATATTATATATATATATCTATATGTTTACTGGATATTATATATATATATATAGTATATATATATATTTCCATTATAAAAATATATATATATATATATATATATATATATATATATAAATATATATTATTTTTATATATATATATATAATATTATATATATAATATATATATATATATATATATATATATTATATTATATATTAATTATATATATATATATATATATTATATATATATATATATATAATATATAATAAGTTTAGTATCACGATCACTCACGGGCAGAGCCCGAGACCCTTTTCCGTTTCATGTCCCTATTGATATCTTTGTCATAAATGAGTTTAACAGGATTTATATGGTTTATAATCATTAAAATATATTTTAAATTATTTCCAATCAAATGAAATGTATTTTTTTTAAATGCTGAAATAATTTAAAATACAATATACACTTTAATAAACGTTTTTAACAAAGATATCAGAGGGAATAAGAAATAGAAAAACTCAAATACCGTATGTATATATATATATATAATATATATATATATATATTAATATATATAATATATATATATATATATATATATATTATATATATATATATATATATATATATATACCAGCAGTTGCAATGATAGCCACAATTCATTAGACTACATTAATCATTGCAATAAGAATTTCACTAACCTTTTGGTTTTTATGAGATAAAAGAACTGAAAAAAATATTATTATTATTATTATTATTATTATTATTATTATTATTATTATTATTATTATTATTATTATTATTATTGCTTAATTTTTTTCAAACCCATATTCTGCTACTGACTCAAAGGGCATAATACTGTGTTGCAATTAGTAACACCTTTCCAGAAATTGTATATTAAATATTGTATTATTGTTTATATTATTTCTCTATATTATAACTATATTAAGCTTAATAATGTAATTTTTCTTCTCTGAATAAATGTTTTGAAATTATTATTATTATTATTATTATTATTATTATTATTATTATTATTATTATTATTATTATTATTATTATTATTATTATTATTTTAAAAGTATAAAATATGAAACTTCTCTTGTAAAAATCAACTGTGCATGTATTAATATTTACATAAATAAATAAAATAAGATAAATAAAATGAAAAAAATAAATAAAAATAAAGTTGAGGAAGTTTTAATACAAATTTATATTCGTTCTGAGACGCGAAGTTCCTCCATTTGTGTCGAAAGGTAAACTTTTATCTTCATTAAAGTTTTTTCATTATGTATCAACTTGATCGTCACTCAATATATACTATATATATATATATATATATATATATATATATATAATTCATATATATATATAGATATATATATAAATTATATATACACATACTATAATATATAATCATATATATATATATATATCCTCTGTTTGACTTTTGATACACAAATGGGCATTCACCCCCACATCAACAATATACAACTAGAGTCACAAATTAAATGTTCTGAAAGCATTAACAGGAACGAATTCTGGCCAACATAAAGAGACCCTCAAAATAGGATGTAGACAGTACCTCGGTCCCTTTTTAAACTACGCATCACCTGCCTGGGCTCCCGCAATACCACAATCCAATACTAAAAAATTATAAACTGAACAGAATAAAGCCCTTAGGATAATAACCGTCTGCCTCCCTCCACACCTGTCCACACCTATTAACTGAAACAAAAACTCTCGAAATCTAAAGCCCCCCATCAAGAATGATAAGCTGTTAATTTTATAATAAATTTCTCTTAATAGATCACCTCTTGCATTTACCATTACTATAACCCACTCCACCTAGAAGAAACAAAAATCAAACCAGCATTGAACACTTTAACATATACAACGCACTTTCCCTCCCCCGCTGTCACACCCCCCCCCATTATTCAACGCATTTATACCCAATTAACCCAAAGAACGATTTCCGGATACCCAAATAACTTCAAGCACGTCCACCCGAAATATCCTTGCAGAACAAACTCTTCACCTCCAAACACGAGTCATTAATGCTGTCACGTCACCGCTCTGGGTTCCACCCCCCTCCCTCCTTCAGAAATAGAAATTTAAAATTTATAATACTCAATCCACCCACTGTCAAAGATGTCTATTCCAAACAAACGATGACACTAAACATTTCTTATTAGGTTGCCATAATTCAGCGAACGTTAGACACAACTTCAGAACACTAGCTTTATAAGATCTCTGGGCCCGACCCACAATGGCGGGGAAATATCTCGGGGTCGCCCTCTTTTCGTAGGAGGGGAGCGGGGAGCAACAAAGTAAGTAAGTAATATATATATATATATATACTAATAATATATAGATATATATATTATATATATAATATATTATATATATTATATAATATATTATACTATTATATATATATATCTTCGCATTATGTTATATATTAAGTGAAGTGACTTCTATGCCCAAAGGGGACGCGTATGCATAGATTATACAGTTAAATTTTAAAAATGTTATATATATATATATATATATATATATATATAATATATATATATATATATATATAATATAATATATATATATATATATATATATATATATATATATATATATATTTTATTTTATATTATATATTTTATATATATATATATATATATATATATATATATATATATTATATAATATATATATATATACTATATATATATATTTTTTTCACTTATTTTTCATTGCCTTTATATTTTCCTCTTTTTTTCCCTCGATTTATCTTTTTTTTTTCTTTTTTTCAAATTTGTATTTTATCAACAATGTTTTAAAACTGAATTAAGTTCATTAATATGTTAAAATTTAAAGAATATTTTTTAGAAGTTTAGTCATGGCGAACTTTGTTAAGAATTAATTATTAGTACATATTAAATATGTATATATATATATAATCATATAATATATATATAATATATATATATATATATATATATATATATATATAATATATATATATTATATATATATATAATAATATATATATATATATGATATATATATTACAAAAATCACTTACATAAAATTAATAGTAATTGAAATATATATTCATGAAAATTTTTGAAAAGGTGATAAAAATTATTTTTTTAAAAAGTTTTGGTAATCAATCCATTATGATTATAAAGTTAAGACAAAATGTATCATTATAATTTTAGAAGTAGTTTTCACGTCCATTCTTTTTCTTTCTTAAAAATCAGATGTAAACTTGTTTTGCTCATTTATTATGTACATTAAAATGTTTCTCGATTTTTCAACAGCTAAAGTTCACCACAAAGCATTAAAAAATAAAGATAAACTATTATTACATTTCTAAATAAAAATAATAATTAATAAATAATAATAATAATAATAATAATAATAATAATAATAATAATTAATAATAATAATAATAATAATAATAATAATAATAATTCTCTGTAACAGTTCTCTATTATTAATTGCTGAACTTTATATAGCTGTAGTTAATTTGCATATTTTCAATATATATATATATATATATATATTATATATGTATAATATATATATATTCTATATATATATATATATATATAATATATATATATATATATATATAATATATATATATATATATATAAAATATATATATTATTATATATATATATATATATAATTATATCTATATATATAATATATATATAATTATATATATATAATAAGTATAATATATATATATATATATATATATATATAGTATATATATATAATTATATGGAGAATGGTAGGAAGGTGATGATTTCTGTGAAGAGAGAGTATGTGTGTAAGTAATACTTTCTTAAACACAAGAGTATCCATAAGTATACTAGAGTTGTGTAGGTAGAGATGGTATTCGAAGTGAAAAAGTATGATTGATTTTGTTGGATGAAGAAGGGAGATGTTGAAGTATGTGTCGGATGTTAAATCAGTAGGGGTTTAGGAATGGGATTATCGGATTATTATGTGGTTCTATGTAAAAGTAAGTTAGTGGGGGCTTGGGATGGAGAGGAAGGCGATACGAAAGGAAGTAGGTAAAATTAAGAGTGAGAAGTTAAGTGAGCAAGACAATAAGGATAAGTATGTAGAGCGCTCGCTAGTTAAATCAGTTGAATGTGAAACAAGTTGAGACTGAAACAAATCTGGGGCAAAATGAAAAGGAAGCAAATTGTTAGATAGTGCAAAGGGAAGTGTGTGGATGGGCTAAAGGTAGGAAGTAAGAATTGTTAACAGGAATGTGAATAAAGGTCATGAAAAGCGGTTAAAAGGTAAAAAAGCAAGCGTGGTTGAATGTACTAAAAGCAAATGAGGTTTCAAAAGAAAAGAAGTTTCAAAAGAAAGATATAAGGAGGAAAAAAGAAAATACTTAAAAGTGCATACGTAGGAGAAACAAAGAGGAAATGAACAGTTTGGAAGGAGATGAATGGAACATACGAAGGGAATGAAAGCTTCTTCTAGGGAAGGGAAGCGCGAAGCGTTTTAAGAATTAGAATAAGGGGAATCTGCTTTTTAGAATAATGGAATAGGGATGCCGTGCTTTTGTAACTGAGAAATGGATGTGAGGGGAGGTGGAAAGAACACTCGAAAATCTGCCACAATATTAACATAATGATGAAGGTGTTAACTGTTATGAATGTGTGTGGCTTTGATGGTGCAAGAAAGAATAGGTATTTGGGGATGAGTTATTAGTAAGGAGGAGTAATGGGAAGAGTGAGAAGTTGAAGAATGGTAAATCTGCAGTATAGATGAAATTACTGGTGAAATGATCCAAGAGCGAGGCGAGATGGTGATTGATGGATTTGGAAGTGTGTAATAAAGCGTTTATGGAGCGTATAGTTTCCAAGGGATTGGAGAAGAGCGGTATAGTACCTTATATAAGGGTTAAGGGAGAAAAGGGAATTTGTAGAAATTATAGGGGGAATAAGTTTATTGAGTGTTGAAGAAGGTATATGCTGGTATTTGGTTGAAAGAGTGCGTCGAGGTGACTGAGGGACTGGTGGTTGAAGAACAAGGTGCCGTTTAGGAGTGGTTAAGAGGATGTGTGGATCAAATCTTTACATTGAAACAAAAGATTGAGAAAATGAGGAGAAGAAGAATAAATTATATTTAGGTTTTATGGATTTACAAGAGGCGTTATGATAGAGTTAATAGGGAAGCTTTAGGCAGGTATTAGTGATATATGGTGTTGGTGGTAGGCTTCTGAATGGAATACAAAAGTATGTATGACGATAGTGAAGCGTGTGTAAGAAGAAATGGTGTCAATGGTGATTTGTTTAGGATTAATAGCGGAGTGAGACAGGGTGGTGTTATGTCTCCTTGGTTATTCAATGATGTTGTATATGGATGGGGTTATTGAAAGATTCGAGGTGGGCATGGCAGGAAATGGTTTAGAATGATGGAGAATGAAGGCAGTGGAGGGTGCCCTACTATTATATGCGGATGATTTTGTTTTGTGTGGCGAATCTGAAAGAGAGTTTGAGAGGATGCTAGCAGAAGAGATTTGGCAGGGTATGTAAAAGGAGGGGTTTGAAAGTAAACGTAGATAAGAGTAAGGTTATGGTTGTTGAGTGAGGACAGTCCTCAGTGTGAAGTTAGGTTAGATGATGAGCAGGGCTGGAGCAAGGTCTGAGTTTAAATATTTAGGTATGGTGGATGAAAGGGAACGGATGATGCAGAGCTGTAGTAGGAAAGTTGTGAAATGGCAGGGAGGTTGCTGGTGCAATTAAATCGTTGGTGAATGTAAAGGACTAAGTCTTGGTGCGCTAGAGTTCTACATGAGGGTATGTTGTTTACCTGTGTTAGTGTATGGTAGTGAGTGAGACTATTGGTCTGGAATAAGAAGTATAGATCGAAAGTTCAATGTGTTCAGAGATGGACAATCTTAGGGGGCATGCTAGGTGTTTGAAAAGAATTATAAAGTGAGGAATGAAACTATGTAGAGAGTGTGTGGTGTTGAAGAATATGGTAAATGAGAGAATAAATTGAAAGTATGTTGAGAATGGTTTGGTCATGTTGAAAAAAGGATGAATGAATGATGGCCGGTTGGTTAAGCGGATGTTATAGTGGAGAGTGTGTTGGGAACCGACCGGCTGGGAGACCGAAGAGGAAGTGGATTGAGTCGGTGAACGAATGCTGAAGGAGAGAAATGTGAGTTTGGCAGAGCGCGAGAATAAAGGTGCATGATAGGACAGAATGGCGGGGTTTTGTATTGGGGGCATGCGTGTGCCCACCTGGGCCAGGGATTGAAACCCTACATTGACGATTTACCATAGGGAGGGTCCGTCGCGGTCCCATGATGCCTAGGGTGATTTTCTGTCTGTGACGAGCCTCTCACTAATTATGGTACAGAGGGGCGGTAAGGCTGGCTTTCTTTTTGGGACGTTTGTCATGTTCTCCTACTGCTTTCTTTTCCGAGTTGCTTGGTACAGCACCGGTTACCCCCAAATTCTTGGGCAAGAGTAAGGTGAAGGAAAGAAAAGAAGATATATAGATATATATTATATATATATATTTATATAAATATATATATATATATATATATATATTATATATATATATATAATATATAGATATATATATATATATATATATATTATATATATATATATAATTAGATTTGACTTTGTTTTATGCTTTATTGGGTGCATTATATATTTTTCAATTTAAAATATTTAATTTGAGTAATACTAAAAAATTTTAGTCTAAAATGGTTTACTATTTTTATAAAATTTCATAATTTTCAAAATTTCATCCAATGTAAAAATTTTAAAAATTTTGGAATTAATTTGAAATAAAAAGTCCACTCTACAAATATTTAATTTACGGATTTCAAAAAAAAAAAAAAAAAAAAAAATGAATATGTTCAGACATATTATTATCTTTAAGATTTGATATTAATTTATTTTTTATAATTCGATCTTTACTCATCACTTAATCACTGAGCTTGTTTATTTTTGATTAAATTTACTCATCATTGCAATCATGATAAAATTAATTTTAATTCAATCTAATACATGAATAATGTTAATATAAAATGTTCTTGCATTAAATCATAAATTACCCTAAAATCCTAAACTCTGTTTTTATTTTATTTTATTTTTTTTTATTTATTTTTTTTATTTATTTATTTTTTTTTTGTATATTTAATATTTAAGTCTATTTATAGTAACTGAAAAAGTATATTGTAACTGTCACATCGATAGAGTATTTCATAGTTTTACTGCGAAGCAGGGTGACAGTTAATTTAATCTTTTTTTATTTATTAATTTTTTATAAAAGTATTAATTACACAAGAACCCTTTATATTTTAGGATCATTTATGATGTCACGAAATAATATTTTTTGTTAAGTCATTAACTACAATATTAGTTCAGATTATCAAATTAAAATTCGATTAATAATACAATTAATAATACTATGGTAATAAGAAAGTAAGGTCAATTATTAATTGATAAGTGGACACCAAATTTTAAATAACAAAAATATCACGTTTAAAATGTTAAATTTATTCACTTGAATATATATGAATATCTATCTTTAAAATTTGAAAATTAAATTAAATTTAAGATGTTAAAGTTTTTGGACAAAATTTGAAATATTTTTAAATTTTGTAAAAATTATAAAATATATTCAGACTAGAGATTTTGCAAATCTGTGCACAATATAATGGCTTGGCTTATAGTTTTCTTTCTGCCATTCTTTCAGTGAACTAATCCGAGTAATTTCATATATTATTATCAGGAAATGCTTACGTATTTTCATTAACTACAATTGTTCAAAGAACTTGAATGGCTATAAATTGAGAACCAAAACCTACAATCTCCTCCAGTCATTATAATAAATATTAATTCCCTCTCCCCCTTTGCATTACTACTCTCACATCGAACTTTGGGGAATATTAATAGCGCCGCTATTTCAGTACACTTTAAAAAAATTTAAGATTATGTTAAATGTTTTTAATAATATTAAACCTTCAAATATTTTTTGTAAATGAAAATTTTTCTTCTGATCGTCCTTAACAAGATATAATATTTTTAATTGTTTAATGCTTACTTAATTAGGATTCAGCAATTTATAATGAAAGTTTACAAAAATATTATAAATGTATTAAGATACCATTTAAAAAGTTTAACTGTTAAATCATGCCAACCTTTAATATAATATTATATTATATATATATATATATATATATATATATAAATATATAGATATATTATAGTTATATATAGTAATATATAAGTACTATTTATGATTATATATATATATATTTATTATATATATATATATATGTATAATAATATAAATATATATACGTAGCTTGGGAATGGGTCCCGCTACCTCCTTAATTTGTACCCTAGAAATGCTCATGCATGCCTTCTTGATTTTCCGCGGGTACATTATTTTAGCACCGCTACCCCCCCAACTACGGGGAAGCAAGGACATGATAATATATATATATAATATATATATATATATATAATATATATATATAATATATATATATATAATATATATATATATATATATATATAATTATGTTATATATTATATATATATACTATTATATATATTAATATATATTTATATAATATATATTATATTATATATATATTTAATTATATATATATATTATAATCTGTTCGGGAAGTCGTAACCGTTGTTCTCTAATATGGACAACATTTATAAGGAAAGATTCCTTTCTTAACATTTTATTTATGTTTGATCCATCAAAGACCATGTTGGTTGATGCGTTGCCTTTTATTATTCAGAAGCAGCAAAATCTTATATGATAGAACTGGAAACATTTGTATTCGCTCCATACTTGTAGAAACGCACACCGACTCTTATATTATGTACTACTTATATATATATCCAGAATTTGAGAAGGCAAGAGGGATGTGGTATTCCTGTAATTCCAGTACAAGGATTGGGAATTCAATTGTGGGATCGTGAGACGAATGGAAAAGATTTAGAATTCCTTTCCAGTCCTCCTCTTTCCTGGAGGGTCTTCATAAAGCTTGATGGAAAATCACTTAAAGGAGGTTCATTCTATGCATTTTCCATTTTCCTTTTGACAAAGACTAAATTATATTTCCAAACGCTTCAGCATTATACACACACACAATATATATTTACGTACCTTATTCTCTCCTAATTATAATTATATTATGTAATATTCGTTAGTGAGTATACCTAATCACATATATATATATATAATAATATGTGTGATTGCTGTAAAATAACGTGGAGTAGTATAGGTAATTATTATATATATATATAGTTACATATATATAGAGTAGGATGAGCGAGGCTCGTAGTAGTGAGTCTATAGATATAGTATATAGTACCTTAGACTTTAGACTACTCTGTACTCTATATGATTATATCAAGTGATTCCTAGTAGTATGCATATATGTTTATATTTATTAATATTTGTGAGTATATACGTGAAATAAATTATATATTAAATATATATATATATATGGAAACGCGTGATTATTATATAAGTTCGTAAAATTAAAATATAATATTAAAATAAGTTAAATTATAATAATAATTTATTATAATAATTAAATATAATATATAATTAAAATATATTATTATTATAATATATTATATAATTATAATATATAATATTATATTATGATTTATAAAATAGCAGAACTACGTGTACTTTAAATTATGAGTAGTAATATATATATATATTTATTTTATATTTTCTATTATTGGGTAAGAAAAACGGTTATTTTTATTGTGTGTGTATTATTAGTTTTTAAGGCTATAGGCTTATATACATAAAATTATTCGTCGGTGTATGTCACATAAAAGAGTGTTATGAATCTCGTAATGCGAGCATGTTTAAAAAAGTAAGAAGAAGGAGTGAGTAAGTAAATATAGGTAATATAAATATGATTTTCTTTCCTACGCAGTATCAGTCCTAAATATACGTTTTCATCGCGGTCTAGCATAGGGGTGTTTAAGTATATATAGTAGTTAGTGTTAATATGCTCCAGAATATATTTCTACAAGCAGTAAATAAAAGGTAATTAGTGATTTGGAGATATAATGAATGATAGTTTGATATTTAAATTTTATTTAAAAATAGTGGATTATAAAATATATTACCCTATGAAGGTTTACTTCTATGTAAATATAATAGATCGTATTTTTTTTAGGCTTGTATTTGTGGAAATAACTAGCCATCGTAGTTGCTATATTTTATTGGCACATCGCGGCGTAATATTTAGGTTCCTACGACGCGCAACATGCCTGGTGGTACTATAGAATCAATTCCAAAGAGAAGAGGCAAGTTAATTCTTTATTTACCTTACTCGATAGTTGATGTATTCAACATACTATGTACATTTGATACTTATTCCAGAAATGTTTTAAATAACTAAAGTATATTATTAGTAGTAGAGGTGATATTTCGAGGTATATGTATAGTATAAAATATATCGGACCAAGAGTAGATAAAAAGTGAAAAAATAGAGATTGTTAGAAGTTCAAATTTCTCTTCCAATTAAGGATACTTTTAATTATAAATTTGTTGTCTAATAAATATATGCTATAAACAAAACGATATTTTTCAACTATGATATAAACATAGGTATTCTTTTAGATCTAATACATCTTTTCTAGCTATATTTATTATTATACTTTTCAAATATTTTTGGAGATCTTATTAAATCTGGCTATTTCTTCAAAGAAATATAGAAGGATCACTTCAGTAACTATAACTTCAACTATACTTAAATAATTATGTTTATGCCATTATATATATCACTCGATTATATAACGTGAATAATAGGAATAAATATAATATTATATTAATATAAATTCTATATAGTATTAGGATATACTATACTATATATTACTCCATATAGTATATATATATACTATATATATATGAGGACGTATATTGATAAAAGTAGGTAGGAAAAATTTTAAATAAATATTATATTATGAGCTGTTAGTATTATTAGAGCTATAATATTAATACAAATAACAACTATTAATTTGTGAAGTATATATATGATAACTTAGGATTCTGACTTATATATACATTTACTTCATTTTAACTGAACCTATGCAATACTTTATATATATATATATCTAGGTATATGAGAATTGTAAGTATAATTAATTTGGTTATATCTTTTCGTTATATTCAATACTAATAAGTTACTATTTATTGTATATATATATATATATACTGGTATAATATATATAATATATATAATATTGAACCTACAAAGGTAACTATATACTATCTATATATACTATATATATACCGTAAATGATTTTTCGTTAGCTAAATATATATATATATATTATATATATAATATATATTGCACCATTTCTTACAAGATGAAATATTTGGTATTTATTGTATTGCGTTACGAAGAAAATTAAATATAAACTTTTTCTCCTTTTTTTATTATATTATTTTTCTATTATTTTTTTTTCTTTAGGGTTAAAAGAAGCCTTTCATTTAAAAACTTTTAGGGTCTTATTCTGGAAATATTTAATTTTTTCAGTTTTTTTTTTATCTTAACATTTGAAAAATGAAAATCATTAAACCTTACTACGTGCAATTAGAGTACTACTACTACTACTACTACTATTTCTTTACTACAAAATTTATTATAAAATACTATACTTAACTACTACGTACTACTACTACTACTACTTACTACTACTACAACTACCAGATTCAATTACTATTGAAAAAATATATATCGTAAATCTACCAAGAGTGGTTGTATTATTTCAATCTGTTACTACTAGTCCAACTACTACTACTACTACTACTTTACTACTGACTACCTACTACTAATTTAACTACTAAACTACTAACTACAACGACTACTACAGCATAGGAACCTAGACAAGGGTGGTAACTGGTGATTCTGCATAAAAATGAACTTATTATATTTTTCGTGTTCTAGTGGGTGTTGAAGGAAAATAGCAAATTTAATGCGAATCACGATATATTTTATAATGTTATGATATTGGTGGTTACGGTGAGAATAAATGGCATATATAAGACCTGAATTACCAGATAATATAAATAAACATTCACCTTACAAAATTATATATAATGAACAATACGTATATGATATATATATATATATCGCTAATATATATAATAATATTATACTATATATACTCATTATATAATAGTAATAATTACTAATAATTTATTAAAGTAGCTACTTATCTATATACATATTATAGTAATATTAGAATATATAATATATATATATATATAC